>JBAJNP010003824.1:0-37041 GCA_036877545.1 Yasuhikotakia modesta
TTGGATATTGGATGCACTTAAAAAATAATCCCAATGATTTTGGTGGTCATGAAACAAAATAAAAAAAATAATTCAAACGGCTTTTATTTTGCCTAATAGGTTTCAGAGTCCGTTAGAACTGTTCTAATCAACAGTTTTAGAGTTCTCTTGAATGGTTCTAATGAACTGATTCACAGACACACATGCACAGACACAAACACACACCAGAACCAGAATTACAGACACACACACACACGCGCGCACACACACCTTGGAAAGTAAACTAATCAATAACAGGATAAACGTCAGCTCACATATACAGTATAAGCACTGCCAAACACGATCCCATAAAAGTTCACACACACACACACACACACACACACACACACACACACACAGTGTGGAGATCACTGCAGACTCAGACATGACAGGCAGAAGCAGAAAAGGATATAGAAGCTTAGTCACGGATGAGTCCCCAGAACTGACAGTTTTACCATGGTGACAGGTTTATGTCTGAGCAATACGTTGGCAGGGTGACAGGTTCACCACAGCGACGGTTACCTGGCGACAGGTAACTCTGCAGGGATTGGTCCCTGGGGGCCGGCCCAACCAAGCCTCGTTTATCACTGACGTACACCACATGGAGTAACAGATGCCTGAATATAGACAGCAGCAGGGAACAAGTGTGCCTATATGTGTGTGTGTGTCTGTCTGTATGCGTGTGTGTGTGTGTGTGTGTGTGTGTGTGAGAGAGAGAGAGCTTTGGGAGCAGTGGAATAGCTTGGAAAGGTTGTGCAAAACATAAGAAATATACTGCAACTTCTGATGTAACTGAAAGAACTAATTATGATTAATCTCATGACTGGCTTTATGTCAGGTTCTTTTTACAGAAAAAAATAAAATGTGTAAGTTTTGTCAATTTGTATACCTAAGGAATATTCAAAAACTCATAAGACTCAATATATGTTTCATATATTGTTCGGTGAAAATGAAATTCTCCCAACCAAAACTAAAATTATTTAATTATTACATTTTTTATCCATAATAAATACATGAGCTACAATGACTTTCACACAAAAAGTGTATTTATGTCTGTCCCTCAGAAATGTCAAACTCTCTAAATCAGACAAACATACTCGGGTGTTATATTAAACAGAGATGAAACTACTTGATTGCTTATGATGTAATAATGCCCAATGTATTACAACTAATGATATTCCTAAGTGATAACCAGAATGATTCTAAAGAAACACATTTCTGGTTTGGTTTTGATAAAGCGATACTTCAGACTTTCTGATGGGCCTGTGGGGGCCCATAAAACCCCTTTAAGCACAAATACATACAGGGATTTGAATAGCACTGTTGTAAACGACCTTTACAAGCTACTGTGTTATAAGGCTTGGTTGTTTCCCTGTGATGCCAGCCCTGTGTCAACCACTGAAGCTTTAAATTAGATAATAGATAATAGACATCTACATAAACAATTTACTTACATTACTACATTTTCTGGCTTTCATATTTTTGTAAAAATCTAAAAACATAAGACAAATGTTTGTGGTTTGAGTGCATTTAGATGTTTATGAAGTTTAAATGAGATGAATGTCAAGGAGAAGTATGTTGGACTTCTTTGTGTGTGTGTGTGTGTGTGTATGACCAGTCCTATAATTGCTTTCAGATCCTTCCTCTCTACTGTCTGAGAGAAAGATCCACCTTTATTTAATTTTTTCCACTTCACCACAAATATGAGGCAGCAGCAGGGCTAAACATAAATCCTCCAAAGCTGTGTGTGTGTGTGCGTGTGTGTAAAAGCAGCGACAACGCAAGAGAGAATTCAGCTGTACTGCATCATCTCAGATGATGGTATGAGCGAGAGCTCTGTGAGGACAACTTCACAGAGGTTGTCCAAATACAGCAGAAGTCACTCACACTAATGAAAGTTCCAACATCCGACACTTCCTCCAAACTTCTCTGGATGTAAACAGACTAAAATGTCACTGCTTTTTCAAAATGTGTATGTCATATCTGCACATGCAACTGCCCGAATACAAGAGCAAGAAATGATGATGAATAACTGTTAATAAACGGTGCAGCACAGGAACTAAAGTCAAGTTTAAAATCACAAAAACAGCCATGCAAAGACAAACATTAAGTCACTGACTGCAAAGACAATATTATGTCTCTGGTTTATTTTAGTCTTTCTTGAAATTGCATTAGTTTTCAAATGTTTAATAAACACCTTAGATTTATACATAAATAAGGTGTCACAAAATTACAATTTGCCCCAAATGTTTCCATGATTTATTATTGCGATGTTCAGAATTTTCCAGCACTAAAAATAGTTAAAAAAAATGTTTGCCAGCTATGTTCCTTACCAAACTACTTCAGTGCATGTCCCAGATTTTTTCCAAGTTATCAGCTGAGTTTGCCAAGAATGGGGCAATTTAGGCTTGACAGAAATAATCTCAACTCAATAATCTAAATCAATCAACCTATGCTATTATTCCTCTAGCAAAGCAGTGTTCATGCTTCAAAATGCTAGTTCTACTGTAAGAAATGACCAATGGAGTGAATGACTGTCTATCTCTGAAAACAAGCACAGAGTTGTGAGGCTGACAAAAGTCACCAGAATGTAGCATTAGCATTTGTTTGAACTTTCAATGCAAAAGTGCAGAAGACTGTGGATGAGAGAGCATAGCGCTGATAATAAGGGACAAGAAGAGTCAAGAAGCTAATAAGGCCAAAAGAGGATGAAACATGATGCTAACATCAAATTAACCCACTTAAACAAGAGGCAGCCAAATGCTCTTCAATCCAGTGGGTAGGGTTAGATAGCTAGAGAGGAATTTAATTAAAAGAAGCACAGAGCCATATGACAAACTAAATTCAACCTAGCAAGTTAATTAGGAGCCATGTTTCCCACCTTTTTTCTATCACACCTTTTCCTCTATAGACCAAAACACACATACACTTACAATGATTGAACCCATATACATATAAAAGCATAATTCAGGGTAGTTTGTCAACAGGGTATATTGCACTTTGCATTAAGTATAAATCACCAATAAATCGTAACTAAGCAGACTGTCCAAATAGGAAGTGAATGTAAATAGGCAGAAGAGAAACTAATGGCTCTGATAAGTTTGAGTGACAGTTTTATTCTAACCAATCTCTGATTACAACAAATGCCAATTACAACATTTTCTGTTGAAATTCTGTAACAATGGCAGGTAATCTTACAGGCAGATAAAACCAGCCAGTCCATTATCTGCAACAGACCAGACAGACACAGACTCCATAATAACTAATGTCTCAGTCAGACTAAAATAAAAAATACATATGCTCTCCAGATGGAAAACACACAGGTTGTGAACACAGTATCACAATGCTTAAATATTGTTATGGTGCGGTGATTATGGTGATTATTTAAAAATTAATAGTTAATAAGTATTGAACACTTCCTAATTTATCTTTTTAAACCATCATTTTCACCATTTTCAGAACAAAATGGGCTGTTTTTAGTAGATTTTATAAAAAATCTTCTATTACAATAACATGGATATTAGTAAAAAAACTGTTTTGCATGTATATCTTTGATGTAGCATTAAATGGTAAAAATATTCCTTAAGTTATGTGAATATGAATAATATAAAACTAAAAGACAAGAACGAAATATTCACTTGTGGGCATGAATATATTTCAGCTTTTCATGAACTTTAGCAGCAATTCAAGTTATGTAACAATGGAGCCGTCTAGTCTGTTCTGAGATTTGTGTTTTCTCTAGAACAGAGAGAACAAAAACCATAAAGCAAGAAAGACAAACAAGTTGTTTCTAGGTTGCTGAACTAAATCTTATATAAAACTGAAAACAACCAGTCCAGGATAAAATCAAAGAGAATCCTTCATTATAAAAAACCCTCACACAACAACAACATTGTGGCTGAATATATAACAGTCCCGGTCAGTGCTTTCAAACACTGTTTGTGTTGTGGACCTCCACAAAGTTCTTTTTTAACAGCAAAGATTATTTTTTAAAGTTGTAATTTTTGTTTGTTTACATTGTAGAAGTTACAGCTTGGTAATGTAAAGACTTCGGTACGGTATAAAACAATGATTAAGAATTTCACAAGATTAGGACTTTATATATGAAAGGTTTTAGGCTGTGATGTGCCTATATGCCACAACGCACAGAAATATATAATGAAGTACAGGCACAAAACGTTAAGAGAGATAACATCACTGGATAGCAGGTGCTGGAAAATTGAAAAGCAGACAGACACAATTGTGGTGAAAGCATCCCATTCACAGGCGACACAAAAAAAAGACAACACAAAGCTTGTTGTTCAACACGCTCTCACTCAGAATGTAAAAGCGGTGCAGCCTCGTGACGATCAAAGTAACAAGATTCAATGTCCTCTCTATTTACTTTCCTAACAAACCGTCACAGGACGGTTCCACACGGACGAGTGAACGTATGATAAGCAGCCTATTTGCTGTATGAAAAGCAGACAAAGGACTCTTCCTGTCAGAAAATCAAGTCACGTTTTCAGGGAAAAATGTCAAAAAATTTAAACAGAACACAGATCTATAAATAGTTTGAAAATGTATGCCTATTCATCTATTGAAGAAAAAACACCAAAAATTTGTTTAAAAATCTATTTTTAAACAGAATACCATCATGGAAGTGACAGAACAGTTTTTAGCAGCAAGGGCTAGAGGGTAAATCATGGATGGACAACATGAACAACATAGACAGAGAGAGAAGGGAGGAATGGTGTGAAAAAAGAGCAGCCAAATTAGGAAAGATTAAGAGGAGGAAGCCAAATGTCAGGTCACACATAATTAGACTGGGATGTAGGAGAGAGAGAGAGAGGAAGAGAGAGAAGAGGAAAGGAGGCAGAGAAAGAGAACAGAATTTTGGAACAGAACATGCAAATACAACAAGAAATAAGTATCACAGCTCTGTCTACACAGCACACTGATGCCTTTCACTCAAGGCACAGATAGACACACTAATATAAGTAATATAACTAGCCAAAGACTATCTGGCAAGTATAATGACTTATTTGAGTATGTGGCTTCTCACCTAGTCTAGTGCTTCAGTGGTGATGACTATTTCTATAGCATCAAGTTTCTACATTTTTTGACCAGTGATAACAGACCTAAGCAACTCTTCATAAGTTTCTTATTCATGTTTTTCTCAGAAGTGAAACAATGGCTTTATGGCCCTATAAAACATTACTGCGTTTGAAAACCCAAACCAATCCAACATAGCAACTCTGACTTATTAAAGGGATAGTTCACCCTAAAATTATGTTTTACACTCGCAGGCCCTTGAAGACAGCAACACAAATACCACCATTAAGGCCCAGAAAGGTATCAAATTAGTCCATGTTACTACAGTGGTTCAACCCTAATTCTATGAAGCAATGAGAATAACTATTCCTTTAACTCATAGAATGAGTTTGGGATGAGGCCATTTGCATAACTTCCCAATGGAAGCATTTAAATGTCTTAATATTTCCAGGTTGTCACCCATTACGGTGAAAACTTTAAAAAATAAGAAAAAAGAAATAAAGAACAGAAAGAGAGAGACAGCATTTTCATTAGAGGGAATAATTAATTAGAGTCTGATGACAGGTGTATTAGGAGTGAGCCTCATTAGATCATTATTAAGTGAGAGAGCGCTGCACTGCTGGGAAAGGAACATGCTAGGAGGCGTGAATGAGGGCCGCTCTGATTGTCTGATGTGCTTTTCACTGCTGATTGGGTCGATCCAGTTCAGGAAGGTTTTCAGAGCAGATAACATAACAAAAGAAGACAAATGACTTTGCTCAGGCAGAGGAACTGGTGAGGAAATATACGGCAGGAAATATTTAGAACGCGATAATGGCTATTGACAAACATTTCCAATGAGAATTTAAATGAGTGAGAGACCTTAATGACTGACTGAGGGATTCATTAAAACTCCAAATTTCATCTCCTTCCAGCAAACTCAATGTAAATGGTTTTGGGTGCCACAATAGAAACACATGTACACTTTGACAATTGTTGTTTTTGAAGTTTGGGTTTGGTTACTAGGCTGTTTCTGGAAGCAGACAGAAACATCCTTTTTGTATAGTTATGAGTTTACAGACTCTTTGCATAATTTGTAATATTTTGCATTTTATTTAGTAAAAACAAAATTTGCTGAAGCTATTTTACATAACAAATGTTTACATATATTCCACAAGACAAAATAATAACTGCTACACAAATACAGAATTTTTTTTTCAATTTTACATAATCTTGGTTTTTAATATCGTGTTGCCTCATGCATTAAAGATTGTCTGTAGTCTTTTGTAATAGTTGTGCATGAGTTTTGCATAAAAGCACCAAAGCTGCTTGATTGTAATACTATAAATTCTTTGGTTTCCCAGCATGCTTTGCATGACTGAGTCCCATTCCTAAGTCCCAACAGCTTCATGACATCCAGCTTTGCACAGGACAATAGAGGGACTCATAAACAACTATAACCCAAGACTCCAACTAGTTATTATTTCTCACCGAGGCAAAACACTATATTAACACTAAGGGTATGCTTTTGTAACACAATATTTTGTGTAGTTTCAGCTATTACTCTGTCTTGTGCAATGCTTGTGTAATACTTAAATATCTGTTATGCAAGCATCTTCGAGGTAGAATGAAATAAAGCCAAACTATATTTGTGATTTTTCTTTTTTATATTTAAAAATGTAGAGCTCAGAATCAGCACAGGGTACATAAACTCGAGAAAACGAGGTTGTAAACCGATGTGCAAAACTGTATATATATATTTGTGAGTGTGACAGAGAAGTCCAGTTACTAAAAATCATCGATCTTGTTACCTCCTCATGAAAGCTGGTATGTGTGTTTGTGTGTGCACTTACGTGAAAGAAAGCGAGACACAGAAAAAGGCAACACAGATATCACAGAGCAATCCCACCAGTTAACTGCTTTTAGAGAACAGAATGTTTGATCTCGCTTGCCCCTCTGCTGATGCTGGCAATGATTAAAAGTCGACAGAAGGAGTGAGACAAACACAGGGACGGATATCACGAGCGGCTCCTGTTATCTGCTTTCAGCATTGTATGTGTCTGATCTTCCCTGCCCTCTGCTGATAGAAGTATCGATTGAGACAGAACGCTGTTCTTCCAGGTGTGTCTTACAGCTCGCTGAACCTCAGTTCCGCTGCTGTAACAGGTCACGCACGTGTATTTGCAAGTTTAAAATAGCACTCCTTTAATTCAAGCTATGTTTCTTTATTCTGACGCTCTGATGCATCTACCAGCCCTCGCTAACCTCTGCCTGCAAGACAAATGGATTTCCTTCTACTTGTATCTAAACATACATGCATGCTAACACACGCACACACAGCTTATTAAAACTGCTATTGATGTTCTGTCAACGCTAAGCCTAAAATACCCAAAAGACCACAACCCTGTACTGTTCTTAACTAAATGCGTGTCTGAAAGTGTGTCTATAGGAAAATGTGAGAGAGAGGAAAGACATTACATTACATTTACTCATCTGATAGACGCTTTTATCCAAAAAAAGTAATTGTATTCCCTGGGATTGAACCCACAACCTTTGCACTGCTAATGCAATGGTCTACCAGTTGAGCTACAGGACCACCACAGATATATGACCACAGATAAGCCACAGATAAGCAAAGATAAGCAAACACTGACAAACACCAGGAACACAGACATACGGACATTTAAACTGAAACCCCATATCTGTATAGATTATGCAGATCATGGTAAAATGTTCTTATAGATCATTCCAGGCATCTGAATGGGTTTCTATTTTGCTTTCATTATTCTGGGATGTTTATCCAAACTTTTCTTTATGGAACACAATCCAATGATGGGTATATATATATACACCATAGCATTGGATCTGAATGGGTTTCTATTTTGCTTTCATTATTCTGGGATGTTTATCCAAACTTTTCTTTATGGAACACAATCCAATGCTATGGTGTATATATATGGTGTATATATATATATATAATTTAAATATGTTATGAGGGCGATCCCTATACATGTTTGTCCTACTAAATATCCGGTTACATCCTTCAGTACAGCTACATTACATATTAAAAGGCTGTAACACACTTTTGTACAGGGCTTGCATAACTGCATACACACTGCTTTGCATTCGGTACATACATTTGACCCATATACAGACTGATGTGGTTGCAGGTCAGCTGGTTCTGTCTGAAGCTCTTCATTAGTGTGCCATGAATATATAACATCAGACATGTGTTGTGCAGTTCAAAACCTCAGCAGCACTTCCTCAACACACGAACAAGAAAAGTTGCAGGAGCAGATCTGGAAAGTCAGCTTTTACCCCCACGCTGTGATAAAAATAAAAGTCTCTCCTCAGCTTTTCCCAGTTTTAAGCACACTCTGTTCACCTTGATTTTAAGGTGTTCAGCTAAAGCTGCACTGTAGCAATTCAGGGGGTATTTTTCAGTGTCCTTTCAAAGACCTTTACAAGGGCAAAGTAATACAGCAATTTCACTAAGAACAGTTTTACAGCACCAGTACTTATATATAAGTAACAGTCATTTATGAGTGTAGCTGTGTACCTTATTCTAAGTGCACATCTTTATCATTCCCTACAGGGTCATCTGACCTTTGGGGTGGGGCTATTTCTTTGTCTGTCCAATTAAAAACTAGGGGGAGTGTTTTGAAAAAAAAATCCATTATTTTAGCAATACATTCTAGTACAAACAAACAGCACAGAAAGCACAGACGAACACGCTTTCCTTTCCTTCTGCAAAGGCACAAACACAACCGTGCAGCCTTTCTCCTCTCGCTCAGATGCATTTGTTGCAAGAGCATGGTTTCAGCACATCAGAGCAGCGGTGGAGCTGTCAGCTGCATGTCACAGCACGTGTGACGCCAGTGGAGCTGAGCTCTGACTGACAGTGAGGAGAGAGCAGACGTCTGCTGACAGGACTCCAAACAAAGAGAAGTGTCAGTTCGTTTGCGTGACACGCCGACGGCTTACATGCGGCAAAGAAAAGCTGAAGATGAAGCACTCGTGCCAATTTAGCAGCGCTGCCAGTCCTATGAGATTTTAATCTCATCCGTGAGATATCAATGAAAGACTGTCAGGAGATGGAAGAATATGTTCTCGCATATACACGCGCACGCAAACTCTGCATCACAGAGATAAGAGCATTAGCCCGTTCGCAAAGACACCTTTTACACAGGATTACACATATCAACGACAAAATTTCACAATGTTTAAAGTTGCACACTGAGACAAACTTTCGCTGTGTAACAAATCCAAAGTCATGACAAGAAAGAAATCTTTTACTAAGTATAAAAAGTGTGTAATGTGCTGCTGAAAGCAAAATACAAACTTTTCTCATTATGCCATTAAAAATACGTTCCATTCATGCAGTTATTTGCACAGCTATTTTTCAGTATCTTATACTTTTTATAACAGGGATAAACTTCTATGTAATGTACATTACATGGAATTGTTGTAATAATCTGCTTATTTTGTACAATTTTGCAAAACATCATCCCCTCATGTTGCACAACTTACGTGCACATCTACGCATTCTGTTCATGCAACAAAACAAATGTTATGTGTGTGTATACTTGCACTATTGTATATTTTATTGTATTGCACTCTGCTATATTGTACTGCATTTTCTGTTTTTTTATTCTGTGATTTATGTCTACTGCTGTAATGCCTCAATTTCCTCCAGGGAATCAATAAAGTCCTATTCTAGCCTACCTTATCTTACCCAATGTTATCCTAGCATGCCAAATGGAAATTCAGCCTCTATACACATTTTTCCATATTGGAGTGCCTTGAATTAACTTAAACATTCTCAATGTCCTTAAGTTCATCCAAAGTTGGATGTTGGTAAGTTTTTTGTAAGCAAATAAACAGACAAAAAGAAATTAAACATATGCTTGTATCTAAATATGCAGTGCAAAACTAAGTTGGAGAAAATGCAACACGGCACTGTGGTTCCACTAAAGAGAAAATTCATATCAAACACAAAACAACTCATTAGAACTGTCGGAATGACTGACAGGTCTATGTGAGAACAAATAGGTTTCCATGACAACCAGACATGGATGACAAGGGCATCATTGACAAAAAGATTAGAGAAAACCAGAGCCTAAGGAATACACACAAAGCTAACAGCAATCGATAGGGAGACTCACACAAACAGGCAGACCCGATAGCGCAGACAGATTTAAGTAATTAACTTAAAGGATTGGGTCTGGACACCAAATGCATCTTAAGAAACTTTGTAAAATAATACTAATCTTTCTCTCATTCCAATTTATTTACTGTCTCCACCACACTTTCACAACAAAAAGGCAATAACAAAGGGATTCTTTTCCCATTTCCCTCGTTTCAGAGCCTTTATCTGCATACAAAGCGCAGCCACACGCATTCATCCAACACATGTGCACACCGACACGCAGCCCCGGCGCTTCATTAGGCTGGGTAAACAGTGCATTAATGATTCATTACAGCCTGTGCTGTTTATAACTACACAAAGATTCCCATATGATTCCTTGCACTCATATATATTTTCTGCAGAAACACAACATATAAATGTAAATGCAGTCAATGCAAGGCAACTCCAAACAAGCATTTTAACGAAAGAAAACTGGCCTGTCTAAAGTCCCCTGACCTAAAGCCCGGCTAATGTGTTAATATGACACTGCTGACAGCTTGTAAAATATCCCTGGGTGAGATTTAAAGCAGGCCTACATCCCAGAACAGCCTTAATGGTCCATGTGTGAGAAAATGTCCCGGAAAAGAGTTAATGGACCATCCTGTGTGTGCTAAGAGTGTGTGAAAAGGTCACCACACACACACATACATGCACAAACACACACTATACCATTAACCTCGTTCATGTGACCTTACAACAGCAGCACACATTCTTCTGATCTCTGAATATGACTTATGAGATTGTCTCATCACATGCACAGGAGAAATGCCCATTTTCACACATGATGTGTGTGTCGACTTATGCATAGATGCAGAACAGCACATAAGTCACAATAATGTTAACCTACAATTTTCCACAATGCACCGCACATGCACACACACGCACAGGCATAAACACGCACACACACAGGCATGCACACACGCATACACACACACACAGGTGCACACACACGGTCTATGTATCTCTTTGATTGCTTTATCCCTACCTTGGCTATATAATGCAGTGTTAAAAAGCAAACAAGCTTTCTTTCCAGCAATCACTAGAGACAGGGCAGACAGCGAATAACTAATGATCGGGGGCCGAATATTCAAATGAGAATTTATGACTCATCAACATCTTCTAATTAAGCTGGATCTTTGCATTATTCATCTACTGTTTACCACAGTCACACACTGGTGAGTGTCTAACTCACCTGAATGTTTGTATTGTGACTTGGTAACAAATGCCTTCAGTTCTGTGGTTACTTTGAAGAAGTTGGGATTCATAAAATATACCACATCTGAAATTCAATAGCAATTTAATTTTTCTTTGTGGTATTTTTCATTGGATAATAAAAAACTGTTTTAAAAGTGTTTGCCCATAAATGAAAATTCTGTCATTTACTGACCCTCATTTCCTTCCAAACCCAAATGCTTTTCTTTCTTTTAAGGAACCCAAATAAATAGACATGTTTAAACTGCTTTTACAAGAAGATTGAGTTTAGGGGCTGCCATATATGTAATACTTGCCCTTGAATTGACATATATAATGTATATTAAATAAACATTTACATAATACAAGCATTCTAAAACAATCAAATAGCATTGTGTTGAGTCTATGCATTGAAAGTCTTCCTCTCCAGTCTACTGGTCAATATGAAAAACAACTTGGTGAATGAGCTTTAGAATCAGTGGCAGGCGGTCAGTAAAGCACTTACGTTTTGGACTGTTCCACAAACAAAGCTGTTAAATGACTTAATGTAAGAGCTGAATAGACTACTGATATGTTGCTTTTCAGTCATTTTATAACTCGCTGCCAATGTATAGAAAAACAAGAGGCTTGGACATTCTTCTAAACTTTGCTTGTTCTGTTCCAAGGATGGAATGATGATAAATTATAAAGGTTTTCGAAAGAGAGACAGCAAGAGAGAAAAAAACATCTTTTTTCTGAGAAGTAAATGCTGTACATTATTTAGTCTGAAAGATTTTATGGAAGTATAATTTAGCATTAAACAAAAATTTTGAAGATATAAATTATACGATGTATATTAAATTATACATTTTACGAACTATGAATAATGTTGTGTTATATCTAATGCGCATATTTGGAATCAAACATGAAATTCATGCTCTTTTATAGAGCATTAATGATTAATGATTGGATTTTTTTTATTCAGAATATATGAAGATTACCAAACTCAATGACCGAAACTCCCTCTCACCCCCCCCCCCTCTCAATCTCTCTCTTAAACATAAGAGAAGAGCTACTTCAAGTGGAATTCAAAGTTAAGAGCTCCCTAAAGAATATTTTTATTAAAAATAAATAAGAAATCACCAAGAAACCTCTGGCATCTTTGTGTGTGTGTGTGTGTGTGTGTGTGTGTGTGTGTGCATTCACATCAAATGCATCGTGCCAGCCTCTCATCTCTTTCCAAAGCTTTAAAGTCATATCAAATAACAGTTTGATTTGTGCTCTATAATTCTCTGTGTCAGAGTCTGATGAACATTTCATTCTTTTCATTAGCTAAAAGTTCCTCTAACCGCTGTTAAAAGCACCAGCCAATCACTCCAGCTAAGAGCTGCAGAGCAGCATTATCTCAATTACAAGAAAGCTGCGAGTGGCATTAGACCGCCAGTGAGATTATGAGTCCTGCATGAAGGCCAAGAAGCAGAGCTGATGCATGACTCAAGGATCCCTGCAGAGAAGCACACAGAGCTTCAAAAACCCTTTACTGCCCTCACTGCTGAGCCCAAAACACTCATTCTGTGTTTCATTCACTGTACTTATGAATCCAATAACTGAAAAAACACATTGCTTTTCCACATACACACATTAGCTAAACAAAGAAAAAGAGAATTACATTGAGAATTACATTGAGAATTATGTTGCTTTTTAAATGGATCGGTTTATGAGAAAAGTAACAAAGATAAAAAAAAACTGTATTTTCATTTTATTAGCTTGTTAGTAGAAACTCTGTTAGTACTAAGTTTCTATGTCTGGAAACATGTATAGATATTCCAGAACAAGGATTATGAAGCAGTAGAACTTCTATAAGCTTATTTAAATCATAAAGATTAATAATTACAATACTGTTGATATTCTTATGCTGAAAATCACATATTTATATTTCATTCCCTGCCTCTGGCTTTCCCTGAAGGTTTACAGACAAATATATTAAGAAATAATTTTTAACAAGGCTTTAAACGAAATGCCCAACAACAAACTAATGGCTTTTTAAACATTAGCAGTGCAATCATTTTCTGTAATGCTCTCCTCAATACTTGATTTAAAGATAAGGAAAAATCTTTAAAGAGATTACCTAGAAACACAGTCCAAACTTCATATAGTGCTCTACTAATCTACACGTTCCATGACTTGTATCATGCTGAAGTAGATTCTAATAAATTAAAAAGCCTCCAGATACTAAAAATCTTTTATGCAAACATGTAATTATATTAATAATTATGTAATCAACCAACAGTAAAAGTGTAGATGATTACATCATACATGATTACATCACATAAGCTATAACAGTAGACTCCTTTAACAATAGAATATCCTTTAGCAGTATTGTGTTCTATTAATCCACTTTTTATATTTGTATCTGTCATATGCCAAAAGTTACAAATATACTCCTGATTCACCTCTCACTGGAGGCAATGAAACGCAAAACTTTAAACCCAACATAAAAGACTATATATTCTAAACACATCAATAAAGGATAAAAAAAATAAAGGACAAAAAAAGTGAACAACAAAGATGACCTCAACTTAACACACTCACACACACTGTTTCCATCCCTCTAAAAATAGAGTCTTCACTCTCCTGAGACTGACAGGAGGAAAGAGAGTCTCTCCCAAAATTATCATTCCCATCAGATCTGGTCTGGATTACTGATGACTCTCTCGCCGAGCTCCGACACACACACAACAAAAGAGCAGATGAGCAAGAGAGAGAACATTATTCCTACCCGTGATGATGTGGAAATGAGTTAAAGTCTTAAACCCAGCTTAGTTTGTGATAGACAGTCATACGCTCCTTTAACTCAAACTGCGGAAGCTATAGCTATAGCTGTCACACGCAAATCTTGTATCTAAGTTAGTTTGACATCTTTTTGTTCCCTAACAAAAAAGCTCAAAAGCAGCTTGTTTCATTTGTTCGACAACAACTAACACAACTGGCCAAATAAAGTGTGTGGTTCATTAAGCCACACTTAGTACAAATGACATGGCATTACATAAATTATCAAACCATGTGGCACCTGTAAACAATTATTTAAGACATTTTTAGGGTTTGAACCTTATTTATCTTTTTTTTGTGATTGTTTAACATACTGATCAAGTTTTTTACTTCTATGCAGAATATTCCTCTCAACTGCAAACACATCTTAGCAGAGTCTCTTCGCAGTAGTTTAATTATAGACCACAAGATAAACTTACTGTGAGTTGTTCTGTGCTAGCTTTCTTTAAATGCTGCTTTTTCCGTATTTTTTGACATTTTCAAGTGTCTCAAAACTTTTGCTGTACACTGTACACTTAACGGCCTGTATGCAAAAGCACTCTGCAGGAAAGATGAAAGGAGTTTTGGGTTTATTTGAACCGGTGCTCTGGTATATGGTCATTAGCTCCAGAGACTAATTGGCGATGAGTCTGGATGTGCATAAATGTGTGAGTCTCTGGGGTTTGAGTTTCTTTAAATATCTCCCTCTTTAGAGACAATTAATTCCTCTGTCATTGACATTAAATAGCACCTTCCTCACTTTGTTTAAAGAGATTCTTAAGGGCAAAATTCCCTCTCCGCCCAAGTGCTGCATTTTATACAATCTCTCTGCTCTGTGCCCACTCCATTTCTGAGTCTCTGCTGCCTGTGACTGCTGTCCTCTCTGCTTCTTTTCAAGCCACTGGCAGAGGAAGACATCAATCTTGCGCTGTCACACACTGTGTCAGGCTTTGACCCAGCTGGAGTGGAGCAGGAAAAGGCCCTGCTAATATTGAGTTAGCTCATGCAGCGTGTCCTGCCACCAGACACACACACACACTCTCTCTCTTCAGTCCTGACAACTAATTTTGAGTCACCAGTATCAGTTTCACACACACATAGTCTGTAGGCAGCAAAACTAATACTGTATTTGCTCAAGCAGGGCTCTGTGTAATCTATAGAGAATCAGGCATTTTCCACCTTAAATAACAATGACATTGTTATTCCTGTCATATACTGTCCTCAAAACTTCCTGTCTCTTTAGGGGCATACAAAAAAAAAATCACTACTTTGTAAAGATGCATGTTTGTACGTTTACAAAAGACACCAGAAATGCTTGCAATGCATTTAGGTTCTGCAACATTCAGAGTGAAACAACTTTAAGTAGAACATAATGTGTGGTGAAATTCCATTTATCCAATAGGATTTGATTGGATTTTGAAAGCTTATATTACTGGTTAATATTATGTTTCTCCACTGGCACGGTCTGTTACATCAGCAGAAGCAAAATGTTATTTCACAGGCGTATTGTTATTTCAGAATAACGTGCAATGATAAACCCTTCACAATAATAAAAACACTTAAAAAAATAAGGTCATGTTCTTTGAGAACATGTTGTCCTTAAGCGGAGCAAAGCAACATTTTTAATCATTTAAGACACACCTGCTTTTTTTCCTTACTATCCTGCTGAATACTTAAAAACTGGATTTTTAAAACTGCATACTCAGAGCTTGGGCTGTCTCAGAAAGTTAGTTATTTTCTTTCCCTCTCTCTCTCTCTCTCTCTCTTTCGCTGTTCAACAGTGTTCACCTTTCCCAGCTGTCCAATCAAACGGCCCTGCTGCTGGGGGGCCGGCTTCTGTCTAAACACCCGCTGTCACAGAGACGACCCCGCAACCTTTGGCATCATTTTGACAGACAGCCAGGTGACTGGATTCAATATTAATATTCCCCCATGCTGAGAGGAGATTCTATTTGTGTTCTGCTAAGGCATAGCAGACACTTTTAAAAGTCAGAGCGCAGAATTCAGTCCTTCACTGGCTGCTGAGGATGAGAGAACAAATATAAGCTGGAACCAAGCTGTCAATTTCTCATACTCTCAACCGGCTTGCGCTTTTATAGCTTTATTTCGGTGTGTCTCTCAACCCGTCATTCTTTCTCTCTCCCTTTCACTATTATTCAAATTCTCTGTTCTCTTACATTCGCCGAAACCTCCCAGAGTGCTGGACAGGTGTCAGGCCGTTCACACTCTCTGCACAAAGAAGCCCTTAATAAACACTCACACAGAATGGAAAGGTCACTATAAAGTGCAAATAAAATACCATTCCTGCATTATTCAAAGGTAGTCTTACTTCCGATAGAAAAGAAGCAGAGAGGTTTAAATGGAAACAAATCTTTAGCTTTCCTGGCCTTAGCTAGGCGATATTAACTATGAGGATGGTTTTGTCAGACAAAAAGCTGCACGGCTACCTTTGACCTTGTAGTAACATACAAAGACTGTCCAACAATGGACTATTATACTTTTTCCCATAAAATATACTAATATTCTAATACATTCTTGATTTCCAGCTAAATTTTTAAAGTTATAATCTCTCATTGAAGATCTAACCCAATCAAAACATTGCTAGGCTTGTCAGAAAATCTTAACTACTTTGACACAGCAACATTGGCTTAACCAATCGCACGAGTTTGCTGCCACTACAACAGCCGCATCACTCAGCTATTATACACTATTACAACACCCTGGGCTATTATACGGTATTACCTTAGAGGTAATACCTTAATAATATTACCTTAATAATCTGGGTTTGCCTTAGAGCTGAAACAGACCACATTAAACCTGTAAGGCTTAAATCTCATTACACACAACTTAGCTTTAATTTAGCTTGTTTGTTACTTACAGCTAATATTAGTGCACTTATACAAGCTGTTCTATAAGTATTTAAACTCGCTTTACAGCCTGGAGGATTGCCTATATCAACTGCACAGATTAAACTGTGCTAATACTATACAAATATAAAGACCATTGACGAAATCACTTAAAGGGTATGATGAAATCATACCCGATTGTCTGAAAGCGGCACATCTCATGTAGGGGAGATCCATTCAGTGCACAATGCTGTAGATCTCATATGCTCAAGTCTCAAACAATTACTGACAGGTGCTATACTGTCAGTTAGAAACACATTTATATTTGAAACATTATAAAACCAGAGCACCATCTTACCTCGTACTCCTCAACCTCGATCAGCAGTTTGGCTGTTGTTATTCTGGATTCGTATGGTGGGATGTTGCTCTGAGAAACAGAGAAGAAACAAATACATACTTAAATATACATAGTATGAAGTGGAGTACTACAATTTAGAAGTATGTACATTGCATCATTGTAGTGCGTACATTGCATCATTCAGCAATGCTTTTAACGTTTACCTATTTAGAAGGATCTGCAATTATCTATCCATTAAAGAAATGTTTCAGGTTCAGAGTTGGTATATAAGGATCTCAAAATGACTAATGAAAAATCCACTTGCAGAAGTTACACTGACAGTGCATAAGCAGTTTATTTGCCTCAAAACAGCTGAAAGTGCATTGCAAGTCCATTAAAGTATAGACAAGTTCTGTTTATTTTACAATCTGAGGGTGAGTCATAACACAGCTTCAATTTTTTCCAACCGGAACATTCCTTTAAAAGATAATAGGCTTTGAGATATGTCAAACTCCCAATGTAGGTGGATTAGAGCTATTTTAAAACAGAAAAAGCCAAAACCTGTTTTCTAGTAATACAAGACAGGGAGAAGTTTAAAACTTCAGATTTGCATTTGACTAATGGTCCATTAAATGAATACAAGTTCAGGTTGTGAGAGACTGTTTCAAAGGTTTTTGTGTAAATTTCCTTTTGCCTATTAAGAATCCATTTTAATAAACACTTTCAACAAATCACAGCTGCCTGTGGTGTTCCAAGGCGTTTGTATGCACTGACACAAACTACTTAGAATCTTTGTACTGGAAGAGCTGTTATTGTATCCGCTATGTAAAAAGAGTTGATAATGAGGGCACTGAACCCAATTACACCTAGCTTTGAAAATACAAACAGGAACATAACATGCCTTCACACACACACACACTTTTCTACTGCCAAGATTTTCCAAATGAAAACCATAGCAACACTGCATCCACATATCTGTCAAATTTAAGCTATTCACCAGATAACTTCTCTGAAATTTTAACCAGCAGGAAAGTAAACAAGCACGTTTATAAATTCTTTCCGTGAGTCGATTTAGGTGAGGTTTGTTTTGCAGTGTAAAGTGCTACTTAACAGATGAGCTGAGAAAATTCATTTGGAGATTGTCGGCACAAAATGTTTCTTTGAAAAATCATGAAACACAGTAGCCTGGAGGAAAAACGGGTTTGTGAGACTCAGGAGAGGAAACTGTGTCTGTGCAGAAGTGTGGTCACCTGGGGGTGGCCGTGTGTGTGTGTGTGTGTGTGGCCGCAGGCCTGGCCTTGCAGCACACTGCCACAGCCTTGGCCTGGCTTTAAAAGAAAAATGAAAAGATAAGTAAGCTTGTTTGTTTTCTTTCTTCTTCTCTCTCTTTCAGACTAAAAACTTCTACATTCATGGTGCTACTTCCTTCCATGAAATCAAAGACAGGTCACTGGAAAGGTCAGTGTACATCCTATCTATATTTTCATTTCTATGCCTTGGAACTCAGAACATAAACACACCTTAGTGTGATCTTCCTCCTCCTCCATGTCATCCTCTGCTCTTGCCAATGGCTCTTCCTCCTTCTGCAGACTGGGTAACCATGACGACACACTCTTCTTCAGGTATTCCCGCCCCTCCTGCATAAAAGCAAGATGAAAAAGTTGATGAAAGGGCCTCTAGAATGGACAATCTGGTAGATGAAACAAAAGCAAATGTGCATTTCCCTGCCTTTGTCAAGTTAATGTAAAATAAGAGCAATCAGGATATATAGGATAAGGCTAAGTACAATAAATGAAATGGAAATGAATGGTATGCACTGACAGGAAGCGGAATAGGATGAAAAGAGGCCATTTCAATCAGAGAAAATTATATGGGATACAAGAGGATGACAGTAAGATGACAAGAAGTAGTACGGGATAAAGAGGTTAGGAGAAGAGGGAATATAACAGGGTGAGAAGCAGTCGGAGAGTATGCAAAGAAGCAGGATGTGATATGAGAAATGACTATAGGTTGAGAGGAAAAAGTCACAAGAGCCACAAGGTGAGGGTTGTTAAGTCAAGTTCTACTAAAGTTAAGTTAAAGTGTCTACTAAAGTGTAACAAAAGCTGAAATGTTCTCAAATGTTACAAGAGCGTTACGCAGCATTCTGGATCACGGGGGAGCTCGACTCCATCTGCATCAGCGAGCTGTTCGTATCCCGTCTGATCTTATGTCTGGTTGCCCCCAAGTGGTTTACAGAGGAACTGCATCGCAGCCGGAACGTTTAGACTACGAGTTAAACTGTCCCACTTTAAATCTTCTTAAATATGTTCGTTCTATTAATGGCTTATGATTCATTGGCTACCTTTCTTTTATGCCATCCTTCACGCTCTCTCATAAAAACAACCAAACAGGTCTAAAAGTGCTCTCTCTCTCTCTCTCTCTCTCTCTCTCTCTCTCTCTCTCTCTATCGCTCTCTCTCATACTCACCATCTATCTCTGTCTCCTCAAAAACACATGACTCAGCTCTGTGCTGCTCTCCACCCACAATAATTATGACTTCATAATGACTTGCTCCTCAGAGCTCAATAAAACCAAATTCAAAACCTTTAGGTATCGGAGATAATGGTCTAATTCCAAGCTAGAGGCCTGTTTCCTGTAATGCTTTAAACCTCTCAGACAGAGCTAGAGATGTGAGGACTGGTACCTCTGTTTTCTCGATGCTGAACAGGTAGCTGGCCATCAGCTGCAGTGCTTCAGGGTTTTGTTCATCATACTGCAGTGCCTTGTCCAAAGCCTCCTTGCAGCGGTCAGCCGCTCCCTCCTCCATGCTGTCCAACGATAAAACAGTTATAAAACCGCAGCACATAAAAGTCACTCAATAGCTTAAAAGTCATTGACCAGCAAATAAAATATTTACACAAACAATTACAAAGCTGACAAATAATTGAAATAAATCAGTATTTTATGGCGCCAGTGGGCATCCACACGATTCCAAAAGCTATTATTTGTTAGCACACACTCTTTCTTGTTCTTGATTCCAGTTACAAGTATCGCTTAAAGCAAAGTGTACTAGAACAACACACACACACAAACAGGCACGTACTGCACTTAGCTAGAGGCTGCAGCCATACCATCATAATGTACACCAATGTGTGAAATGGAATCGTCACATAACCAATACGCTTGGCCTTTCCGTGATACTTTGAATTTAAAGTTACTGACTGGTATATTAGAATGAAGTCACACCATGCCACGATTCTAGGCAATCAACACTGAGTCCAATCTAAAGCTAATTTTCATCTCTCTTCTATCATTTCTTCCATCGTGAATTCCCACCCTCTCCCTCTCTCCATTCCTCATCAGCTAGTCTGTGATTAGATCTTTTCTACAGGTCTCAGAGCAGATGGGCTCCGGTCTGCAGCCTCCCAGGTGTGTGCATTGGGTGTGGGGGGGGGCGCATCATCTCATCAGGTACAGAAAGCCAAAGAGTTTGAGAAAAGAAATGAGCAAGAAAGACAGAGCGTGAAAGCAAACAAAGAAAGAAGGAAGTTGAGCAAACGCCAGGAATGGCCTGTGAAAAAATTAAGGGAGATATTTACCAGAGATCTGTGAAGAAGATCTCAGCGATGGAACACAAGGCCACAGACACGTCCTTCTTGGTGACATCACCCTCAGTGGGGCATGCGGCTGCTCCGAATGCGCTGGCCTATCAGAACACAGATCCACATGTCAATAAGTTAAAAGAGCAGTTCAATCAAAAAATACATTGAAACACTCTGTGACCACAAAAATCTATAATAAAATGTGTAATTAAAGCCATCAATAAAAAGAACATAAACGTTGTTTATACAACCTGTACACTCCAAAATCAGTCAATAAAAGTGGAATTAACTCAAATGTAAAGACCAAAAAATATAGGCTGTTATAAGTTGATAATTTAAACGTTACTGTAATGGTTTAGGGTCATTATGTTCCTTATACAAGCCTATATGCTTTAAATGACTTGGGATATAGCACACAAGTTACATGGACTGCCTAATATGTATTTTGTCCCTTTGGTCACTAGCATGAAATCTGTAGCTGCTATGAGCTGCATGAAGACTTTAAAAAACTAATGAAAAATAGAACAGAGTTTTGGAACAACATGACAGTAGGTAAATAATGACTAAACTCGTTTGACGAACTGTTCCCTAAAAACCCATGCAACAGAATTACTCAGTATTCATTCTCTGTTCTTATCATATCACAGAAAATATTGCGTTGTGAAAACTGTCAAATCTGATAATCATTACGAACCGAGAAACGCCTTATTTTGACTAAAGTTTCACTGCCCCCTAATGCTCACAGACAGAACTGCACATCTTCTTCAGCAATCGTGTTCTATTATCCTCTCCTCTTTGCAATTCTTCCAAAGACAATGACACTGCTTGTCATTTAGACCACTGTGCCTCTATATCATATTCTTACTATCCCAATGCTCAGAGCATTATTCAGAGGATATGAATCTAATGCACAGCAATGCATTCCAGGCAGGAATGGCTTGCATAGTCATTCCAATTGATTGCAGTTTGATTTAATGTGAAACAATGTCTGTGTCCAGCTGGTTTTCAATAGCTCTTCACCTGCAGAATCAACACACATCTGTCTTTCCCACTTTCCCATTGACACAATTACCCACAAATTACACATAAGCTCAGCACAGCAATGTGATTCTTGCTACCATATCAATGTAATCTCTGTGCCTTCCAGAACACAAGCTAATTTAGGGATCAATGGGGAATCTGTTGGAAAAATGCAACACTAAAAGGCTTATTTAGCAACATTATTCATTAAGCTTAAAGGGTTAAAAATGCAGAGGTTAGTGTGTAACTTTAAAATGCATAAAATAAGTAGCGTGTTAAATATAACTGCCTTGTATGTCGTGTGTGTGTGTGTGTGTGCGTGTGTAATATTTTTAAGTAGAGACTTGCCTCATTGGCGTATTTGTCCATAACATTTAACATGATCTCGATGCCTTTACTGAAGTACTGCACAGCCTCCATGCCTGTGTGAATCTGTCCCAGGTACATGTACTTACTATGGCCCTCCTCTGGACTGAGCTCCACAGCCTTCAGAAACACGCACACTGCTGTTAAGGGCCATAACACACTGTACAAATATGTTATTATCTTAATACATAAACAGTGCAGGTTATTATATGCTGTTATTGTTTTGGGATGTTTATATCAAAGATCATTGCATGTAAAGGATATTAGTTTGGCTTGTTCTACATCTCCCAGCTCAGCACAGATGTTTCCCAGCATGTCCAAGATGGTCAGGTTAGCAGGTTCAATGTCCAGCGCTCGCTGGCAGAACAGCTTCGCCATGGGAAAGTCAAAATTGTCTATACACTCCTCAGTCTAACAGAGATACAGAGACAGAGCGCACGGTACGGTAACATGTACGGTATGTAAACACGTAACAGGTACACATGTCAACGAGCACAGCAGATATATTGATATGATATTACCTTTTCTAATAACTGATCAACAGTGTATTTTTCAGCTGTTTTCTTCTTGGCCGTTTCTTGCAATCTTGCTTTCATTCTTTCCTGAGGTGACATCATGTGTCCTGCGCACAGAATGTAGTTACAGAATAAGTTGAACCTGATTAAGTCTCCCAATAACAAAAAATAAATTATACTGCTCGTGAAAGCGATAACATGGATACATTATAAAAACAGTGTTTTATACTGTTGTGTTGTACAGTAAATGTGTTAAAGTAATCGCTGCCGTTAATAACTATATAAATGATCTACCATACGCATGGCGAACTAGCCGCAGAAGGTTAACGCTACGGTATAAATGTCTAAAACTGACATACCTCCATGTGGTTTTGTGTCTTTTCTTTTAGTTTTGTTTTTCTTTTTAGCTTTTGCTTGTCCGCCCATTGTTCTCCTCAAAGTGTTTATGTCACTGTCGGTAACGTAAAGCAGGACTTCAGTGTGCACTCGTACTGTGGAAGCGATCCCTTGCCAACGTGAACGTACGCATGGGCTACAACGTGAATCAGATGGGTTGACATCCTGTTACAGCCGGCACGTCCTTACAAAATAAAAGTCTCCTTTTACTTCTGTTGTGCCTGTCAGTAGATTAATCCGTCAGTAGCACATAAAACGTTTAAAATTCATACATTCCTGTGCACATAAGATCCTGGGAGTTTGAACGAAATGTATAATTCTGTGATCCTAAATACACAAATTAAACACATCTGGTGACACAATAACTGTACAAATTTATATAAAAAAAAATTATAAGGAACTCAAAATAAGTTTAACGTTGTTTGTGTCTGGTCGTGTTGTTTATGAATGTTTATATAACAATGCATGTCTTTTTTTTAATAAAAGGCTTATCAAGATCCTTTAAATTAGTGGCATCATATTTTGTGGAGATTGTTCAACTCTGATGTAATCGATCAGTCCTTGTACACATAAACCCTTTAAATAAAACCTGTGCATTGCTTACAAATATAAATGCTCTGCCCCTAGATGATACCATTCTATGAATTGCATGCTAGCTTTTTTCCCGTTGCACTGTATACTGTTGTGTAAGAAGGAATATAGCCTTTGTGGGCGCCAACTTCACAGTTGGTGTTTTAAAAATGTAAGGCCACTTAATCTCTTTATTACATAACATTGCTTCTCCCTGCTTACTGTACATTCGTGCCGTAGGCAAGAAGCTCATTACCGCAAAGCCTTGTAGCGTCACTCTGTGATTGATGTTTGAATCAACCAATCACATTTTTCCCTCAGTCGACGTCACTGGAACTTTCTCGATTGAACCAATCACTCGCCAAAGCAAAGTTGACGTGAGGTGGAGGCACGTAGTAAATAAACTGAATGAATGTACCGCTCAGCAGTCATCTCCGCAATCCGTAAGCAATACTTATTCTCAATATTTTGGTCGAATGGAGCAGCAAGATCAACAATAATCATCAACAGGAGCTATCGGTTTAATTTAATTTTCAACGGCGGACAATAGGTAACATAGCGAGCTTTAGATCGTAGCGTGAGTTACTTTGTTACTCCTATGCCAGGCCTGTTAAAAAGACAGCGCAGATAACAAACGCGATTCACCACTACACAGATCATAAACCAGTTGTTTCACTTAAATATCTCTTAATATATAAACGAGTGCAAAAGCAGGCCAGGACTGCTTGCCATAGAGCAAGTAGCTTTAACAAGCATTGTCATTGCCTCGACGCATGGTTTGACTTTATATTAACGCAAGAACTGTAGAAATGTCGGAATCTAATAAAGAAGTAGTGGATCTGGTGTGGGGCAAACCCAGCGGCGGGGGAGTGTCGGCGTCTCTCTTCCGTAGGTGGTCTCAAGGTAGGTGTTTATTATAGTCATACCAAAACTATGCTGATTTTTCTCATCTCTGTCATAGCACAAGATCACCAGAAGCTACGCGTGACATCCATAGTCATTCTGAAGGTTGAAACGTCAGGCTAATGGATTACACATCCATTACTTGTATCGTAAGCACAATCAATAAAGAGCTGTAAACGCTATGTTTCAAATTAATAAATAAATAGTTCACATTAATATATTTACACAAGATCAACGTATCAAACTACAATCAAATAACAGTTGCCTAAAAAGCACCTTAAGAAAGTTTACATGAAGAAAAACTGGTCTGGTATTACCTCACTGGTATTACCTCACTGTAAACGCTTGTGCGGTCATGTGAATTAAAAAAAAGCTTTTTAAGTTGAAGTTGTTATATGTTTAATGCATTTAATTCTACAGGGTTTGTCTTCAGTGAGTCAGAACACACTGCGTTGGAGCAGTTTGAAGGAGGGCCTTGTGCTGTCATCGCACCTGTACAGGTATTCACATGATCTTTTTAAATGTGTTGTAATGATGTTCAGTGTCAGTAAAGTATGTCTGCATCCACACCTATATAACCTATTAATAGTCCCAAACTAAACAGCTGGAATGTTGTTGTGTGTGATGCATTGGCACCAACGGTCATAGACACTGTCATTTCAACTGCTGTTTGATTGTATTCTCACATAATATTTCCATTTAATTGTAAATAATTTTTCTAAGAGGAAGATCACATTAACCTTGCAGTGCAGATGTTACGTGGAATAAAATGGAAATGTTGACATGCTTTGCTGTCAGATTTTGACCAGACTGGTTTAATAAAAATTCAAATATTCAAATACAAAGCGTTTGTTTTGTGTTTTACAGGCGTTCCTGTTGAAGAACATTTTGTTTAATAATGAAGGCTCAAAGTGGAGGGATATTTCAGGTTTGCTGATATAATTTTTTATTTTAAAGGAAATTTCACTACTTTCCCATCATGTGAAAGTAATGACTAATGACTGTGAATCTAGTGTGTTTGTTCATTGCAGCTCTCAAATCAGATGCATAACTGGATGTATGTGCTGTGTTTGTGTATCCAAACAGAGGAGGAGCAGCGGACAGTCCTGTGCTCCACCCTCAGTGAGATACTGGAGTCGGCCTGCCTCAATAAGACACAGGCCTTTCATTTGGTTACCTGGCCTCGTGCCAAGACCACAGACAGCAGTGACATCACAGATAGCCACCCTGAGTCCAGCCAACCTACTGACACCCCAAGTGAGAGAATTCTTAAAATGAATCCTGAATGTTGTACAGAAGCTGAATGAGACCAAATGCCATTGTTTTAATAATACCTAACATTAATCATCAATATTTGATTCACTGGAGTGAAACACAGAATGTGAATTCAGATATGACTCTGACAGTGTGTGTGACAACTTGTCTGTGTGTGTGTGTGTGTGATCTTACTAGTGTATGAAGGGTCTTGTTTAATGCGTTTGTGTTTTTGCATGCTGTGTATAGCTGCTTTGGCTGCTGAAGAGCTTGGCTTTGAAAGGTTTCACAGTGTCTTACAGTAAGTGCACAAAACTTCTTTCCAGACAGCTTCACATTAGTTTATCTTTCCTGGTGCTCTCACTGACTGACCTTGTCTTCTCCTTGTGCTAAAAATATGCAAATTTGTTACAGAATATTCTGTCAAAAACAACAAGAATTAAAAAAAGGTTAAAGGCACTGATGTAGCTACAGTAACTTGACAATTAAATTGTGGGCTTTGTGTAAAATTGTTCAGGACAAATTTGCCTAGGTTTCTTAATTTGTGACAATGTCAAATGAAATTCCTCTCTAGGAAAAGGACTCTCAGGACTGTTGCTGAGCTCAGAGAGGCTGTGTTTTCATTATATGACACCTGGAAGAACAAATTTGGGGTTCTGCTGTTCCTGTACTCTGTCATTCTTTCAAAGGTGAAGTCTCACTTTAACGGCTTACTTTTTTTAAAAGATTGTGGCAATGTATTTTTGGAAAAGTGTGACATATACCCACCGTGCTTGTGTGAGTTTACACACATGCTGATTTCAGCTTGTTTTTGCAGGGAATTGAGAACATCAAAAATGAGATAGAAGACACATCTGAACCATTTATTGACCCTGTGTATGGCCATGGCAGGTAAAATCTGTGCATAGACCAGTTTTTCTTCATGTAAACTTTCTTAAGGTGCTTTTTAGGCAACTGTTATTTGATTGTAGTTTGATACGTTGATCTTGTGTAAATATATTAATGTGAACTATTTATTTATTAATTTGAAACATATTTACAGTAAAGAGATGCTGACTGTTCAATGTTAACCATATACGTTTTTCTCTCAGCCAAAGTCTTATCAATCTGCTGGTGACAGGCCATGCTGTGTCCAATGTGTGGGATGGAGATAGAGAATGTTCTGGAATGAGTAAGAACCGCATATTCATTTAATGTTGAGATGCTGTTTTGTATTTGCTGTTTAGGTTTTATCCTAATGTAGTCACAGTACGTCATCATCTTACCTGCTACTACAGATCCGACCACTTGGTGGCAGCATTATTTAATGTTTGGTCAGTCTATGGGACACTGAAGAATAGGTTTTCAGGAGTTTTGTGTTGGATGTTTTAATGCGGTGGTTCTCAACCAGTTTGAATTCGAAGCCCATCTATACATTGTAATGTTTAGTTGTTTAGCTTATTTTAAAGCTTGTTTTGTCTTCATTTAAATTATTTTGAGGCCCCTTAATGGAATTTTGCCCCGGTTGAGAAACACTGGTTTAATACATACTATTGACAGGTAAATCTTTTATTTATCATCATCATCTCTCCTCTTCTAGAGCTTCATGGCATCCATCAACAGGCCTGTGTTGGCTTTCTCACGCTAATGGAGTCACTGCGCTATTGCAAGGTACACGTCTGCTTAACATACACAAAACACCCCAGTTACATGTTTAATGAGATACTGATGTTTTACGCTGTCTGCAGTGTTGTGTATATGTAGTATGGAGACCAGTGTTAGTATCCAGATGGCAAGACTCACAGTTTGTTTGTTTGGATCTCATAGGAAATTTGTGCAATATAATTGCAACATAACATATTAAAGCATTTACAGCATTGAACAGTTCAGTATCAGACTGTCAAACGTTTCTTGTACAGTTTGGTTCTTGAGAATTTTTATGCTGAGGACCAGAAGCTGTTTCTTTGAGTTTTCTCTCTCTCTCTCTCTCTCTCTCTCTCTCTCTCTCTCTCACACACACACACACACACACWCACACACACACACTCACACGTTGGCTCATCTTAGAAAAATGGAAATTTTGTGGGAATAGACTTGAACATGACGACTATTCCAGGTTCCTGCTTGTAACCCGCAAGCTTACTGTCTTTTTTCTCTTTCTTTGGAACACCTTTACTTGCATTTTATTATTAGAAACACGTTTTACATGCTCTAATGCCAGTCTGCAAATGCTATCTTTTTAGAAGCTTAAATATTTACCAAAACAAGGATTACGCAGCATGTATCAGTGTGGAACAAATGCTATCCATCTAGTAAGTTGATGAGTTGAGGTTGTTTGAAGGATTAGGTGTTATACTTGGATTAAAGTTCAATCATACAAGGACTTGTAATTGATTTATTTAAATGTCACCACATCAATAGCTCACTTTTGCCAGTAAAGAACTTTAGTAGTCAACTTGGCACTAAGCATATTCTGCAAGTATTTAACATAAATGTAGAAGGAAGATGTCATTACTTCCAGGTTTGTGTTACAGTTAACACATCTTATCATGTTTGAAACATTTCCATTTTACATTTATTTATTTTGCAGACACTTTTATCCAAAGCGACTTACAGTGAATTCAACGTAGCTTGTACGTTTTGACCAGTACTTGTGTTCCCTGGGATCAAACCCGCAACCTTTGTGCTGCTAGTTCAATGCTCTACCAGTTGAGCTCCAGAAACATTTGAAATATTTTTACAGAAACATTTTTGTCTATTAGAATTTTTAACAGATTAAATACCACCACATATTTCTAGCTGTCCTAAAGTTATAAGATAACAATCATTTTGCCTTGTCAGGAAGCTTAATAGTTCCCTGCTCACACACCTAGAACCCTCATCAAGGAATTCACTCAGTAACACAGCACACACACTTATTCTGTATGTTTTATGAGTGTGGGCAGCAATGGCTGTATTATGTTTTATGCACGTGGGTAGGAATGGCCGTATTGTTCTAACCTCTGGGGGGAGTAATTAAGACACTTTGTTTTGTATGCCATTTGGCTGAGTGTAGATTCTGTTGTAAGTCTGGAATGTATCACATTTAGAACCATCTGAGCCTTCCTCCCAATATTCATGAATATTGTTTCCACCCAAATCTGCTGTTGAGTGATGTGAGGACTTTTGGTGTTTGGATGCTGTACTGAAGCTCGGAGATGTAGGCGTGTGAAGCAACACTTTAAACTTTTTGTACTCGTTTATGCTGCTAAATTCTTTAAGATCATGTTTCATGTGTTAAATCACTTAATCTTCATGTCATTTTTTATTCAGTTTTGTTTGGCTATATGTTTTATGTATGCTGCTCATAAGCTACACTTATTATACACTTATATACACTTACACATTGTTTCTAGTAAATACAACTAGATACAATGATTCTGTTAAACTGATTATACCAACAACATGTCAAATTACTGTGCAAGCAAAAACGGATCAGCAACTTTTATTTTTACCTATTAACCAGTTGTTACTTAAACTGGGATTCTGACAGCTTATTATTTTTTATGTTTTCAGCATTTTGTTGTGTATGTCAGTGCTCCCTTTGATAATCAGATTAATGTTTTAACCACACCATCTACTTAAAGTATAAGATAAATTTTAAATCGTATGTTCTGATCGCAATAAAACAACCTACTTGTTATGATCCTAAAATGTGGTTTGCCAAGCCGTCATGGCATCGGTATGGAGATTGGCCCTCAACCCTTGTTTTTCTTTTTACTTTGATAGGTTGGCGCATTTCTCAAGGCTCCAAAGTTCCCTATTTGGATCCTTGGCAGCGAGACGCATCTCTCAGTATTCTTCACAAAGGTGAGTTAAGACAATAAGCTATTTTCTTCCTTTTGAGCAGCTCCTCTGCTCTTTCTTATCTGAAACAGTCTGGCGGTTGGCGTTCTTGGTTTTTATTATTCAGAAGACTCAAAAACGCAAGAATGCACTTGCTAATAGATTTAGTGCTTTAGACGTCTTCTGGAAGAGAATGGAGGGGGAGTGCGAGTTGCAGAAAGAGGTTTTTAGACTTATAAGGCCTCCAGTGCCGTGTGTCCTGGCCTCAGCCCACGCAGCATGCGGTCAGTTTTGGCAGTGAGAGATGCTGATGTGAGGTGCATCTCCAGTGACTTTGAGTGCAAATGGCAGCTCATGTAACTAGAACAATGCGGTGAAGCTTCTGCTTGTGATGCATGTAAGAACCTTATGGGCTGATTCCACAACCATTTACACACAGTGTCCCATATTTCTCATTGTAAAAAAAATAGTGAGAGCTCTAAAACCTGATTGGATGGGGCATGTTTGTGTTGATGTCAGTTTAATTCTGTATTGATGTGCCAAGTTGCTTGATAACTGTAAACAGACTATAGTTATGCTAATTAATGTTTTACTTGTGAAATCAAGTACTGAATTTTACTTGAAAATGTGAAAATACTTTTCTGCGTTTTTCAAAACACACCAGCATGTTTTAAGGTTTTGCTGTGTGGTTGCTAAAATAACAGTATGTTTTGTATCATTTTACACTATGCTCTAGTATTGCAATTATTGAAAATTGTTAATGAAATTTCACTGGTGTTATGTTCGCTAACTAAAAGTTTGGTACCCAGCCACTTTACTCAACTAACCTCATGATTTGATGCAGCATTCATGTATACAGCACATGAATAACTGTGTGTGAAAGTTATTCTCCAAAGTTTAAAGGTTTAGTCATAGACTTAAGTATGAGCAATAGTTGGCTTTTGCCTTGGTGTGCACTATTAATAAATACAATTATTTATTAGATATTAAACTTTTTTGATGCACAGCCTCTTATGACTTATTATTTTATTCTGTTACAGTAAACAAACCCTCTCTCAGAACACATTGTTTACTGAGTTTTGTGTGTACCTAAGTCCCTGTGTGTTCTATCCCCTTTTTAAATAAGGAAATGTTTGTTTCTTATAAAAATTTCCACCTGGAGGAAAATGAGATTGACAGCAAGCATTAATCATACGCTTACACTTAAGCCATTTACTGTCAGTACATTATCCTCATCCGGTGTGGTGCCTGTGCTGAGAGAGCCGGGTCCACCGGAGGCTCTTTTGTCCATGATTTGTGTTCTGCCTGGTCAGGAAGTTCTAAGTTCTCTTATTCGTATTATTCTTCACTTTGTATATAGAGTCTTATAGCCTATTTACTAATACTACACATGTGGTGATTATAGAGTTTGATTATATAGTTTCATACAGAGAGAGATTATTGCTGGTATTCACAACATGATAAAACAAACAGTGGAGGTCCATGTAATTTTGGTATTTTAATCTTTCTGTACTTTTAAATGCTTTGCATGTTTTTTTAAGCTTTTTTCTTCAAGTATACAAATTTGCAGTAGCCGAACATTAAAATTTTACCAGTGCACATATAGACAGCTCTGACGTTGCAGTGGATTTACTGTTGAAGCATAATGGACCTGGACCTGCACTGCCCACATGTATTTGACTGAGGTCACTCATCTGAGTCTTACAATATTGATGTTTCTCAGCCTTACTAGAGCTGCAGGATCAGAATCGTTTACCTCTTCTGTGGACTTGAGGTCTTACCTCATTTTACTGCCTATGGCCCATTCTCCATCTTTCCTGTGTGTGTAGGCTGCAGTACCGTGTGTCATTGTCTTATGTTTCTACAAACAAGCGCTAAGCGTAAAATTTATGCTAAGTGTCCAACGCTAGCTCATCTCCCAGACTGAGTCATTAATAGTTTCTCCATCCTTTGTTTCTGTTCCTCCAGTTTTCGGTCACTTCTTAAGTTTCTTAAGCTCAGATCCAACCATGACTGCAAACTGTTATTTCCATTTTAGTCTGAATCTGTGTTTAACTGAATCCTTTCTCTCATTTTAGAAAATTAGTTTGGTTAAGAATAGGAGTAATTTGTGGGAAAATGGGTCTATAAGTTGTTTTTTGTATGACAATTAATAATTTAATTAAATGTTGCTCTTTAGCTTCTGTCTTTACAGTAGTTCCACAACACTAGTCGCATTTCATGTTTTCCGATGGCATTCCATGTTTGCTCCCTTCCCATGAGCTTTAGAAGGTCATACTGATTTAAGGGCCTGTTCCTCTCTGTTTTTTAAACAAACAGCAGCTCTGCTCTTTGCCCACACAAACACAATGAATTTAACCCTTATGCTCTTAAAGGGCACCCACTTCTTTCTCTCCACCTATTCTCTGGGGCTGGTTAGCGGGAGCGTAGCCTCAGGTGAGTAATGCCACGATTTCCGGTACGAAAGCTGATCTCTTTCCCCTGGAGCTCTGATTCTGCGTATCCATCTGGTTTAGTTTTCCCGCTGGAGTCGCCGGTAGGGTCAGCCACTCTGCCAGGCCCTCTGAGGGAAGAGAAAAGCTCTCAAAGAGCAGCTGTTAACAGGATGCACACCAAAGCCTTTGGACTAATAAGGTTTATCTCACAGTGCTTCATCACAGCTGAGCCTGAAGACCTTTTTCTTTAAAGGTTGATCGTACAGAATGTATCATTGCATCATTCAGTTCTTTATATCTTAGTTGTTGTAAAATCTGCTTCTGTGTTGTGATGTTGGGTAATAATGAGTATGCGTTATTTTTATAGTGTACATTACAGTATTTTTATATTAGGTTTACAGTTGGGCAATAATGAAAATAATTAAAAAAGTCTTAACAGATGAAGTCTTGCAGATGTTGCATCCCTTGTATTTGATTTGATTTATCAACATAGATGAAGCTTTGCTTAATTTTTAATAGATAATTTGAGGCGTGGTTGTTGTAAAATAAAATGACAGCGGAAAAGGTTTAGAGAGTCTGAGGTGGGTTTGCTGGTGTGGTGGACACATCTGACCATTGTTAGATGTCTCCAATGACAGGTTTTCAGCCCATCTCCCAGCGGATACATGCTCATGTTGCCGTCTTTGTTTGTCTCTGCTTTTAGCTTCTAATAAGGTTTGTGTTCCACTCTTATCTGATTTATACGCACACAAAGCAGCAGACACTACACAAGTGACCTTTCACAGAGGTCCTGAGAGGGCTACGAACACACACAGACAGACCGCTGGACACTAAGGGAATGATCTCAGGTCCCAGTGGACGGACAGTCACATGCACCCTGAAGACAGTGAGTAATGGAATAGCAGCTTTTAGCGCAGCATGGTGGTAACTATAACCGTGTGTAATGCAGTGAAATATGATCCATGATTACTGGACCAGAGTCTCGCTGTTTATATCTAATCTGATGCTTCTCTCGCTCACACTCCCAAAGGTGATTAATGGGTGCATTGACTCTGTGGCCTCTGCAGGTTCATGCAAGACAGGAAGGATGGAACGATGACCCAGGCCTGTGTTTTTGTGTTGGGTTAAGATGTCACTGTGTCTTACTTTTGGCTTTGTGTGATGTATTAAATGCTGTTATGAATTCTGATAATTGTGATATCCTTCAACACTTTCACTTGTATTCTCCAGCCTTTTATGTTCAGTTCTTTAAGTCTGTTATCCTTTTTAATTTTATGTGATGAGTTTCACATCCCTTGTTCTTTTCTTCCTCCCTTCCTTTCCTATCTTCACTTCTCCATCCTGTGCGGTCTCTCTGGAGGCTCTCTGTCATTGTTCAGGTATGGGATTCAACCTTCTCCTTTACTCTCTATCTACTTGCTCTCTCACTCCACTCATTTGCAAACCTTGTCCTGTCTTGGCTCTGATGAGGTTAGCATCCTATTTTTTAATTGATCCCTTGGTCTTCCTCTCTTTCCTGTCCCCTCTTGTGGGGCCGGATCCCTTCTTATACCCACAACCTGTTGCAACCAGCCCTTAGCGCTCAAAGCAAATCCAGTTTCCCATTTGGCTCCTGCTGCTAAAGAGTTTGTAAGTTATGGTGATTCAAACCTTGGTGGGATTTAAGTCCATGTGTGTGTTATTTGTGCAAGTTTGTAAAAAAAATGAGCAGGAATGGCACAAACCAATGGTAAAGTCGTCTGGTCCACCCCTGGGCTCCGTCCTGTTTCGCTAATTTACAGACTCTGTGACCAAACACATACATTCGCCCTGCCATTGTGAGTCCCACCGGAGCTCACCTCATTGTTGAAAGTCTTATTTCTGTAGAGCCTTGCTCTGCTCCTGCAGAATGCTGAATGGTTAGCCGAAACCAACGCAGGCTCTGATTTCTGTCATACTGAAAGACTTCAATCATCACTTTCTTGCATGTCTTCCTTGAAAGGATGTTACTGTGGGATATACACTAACATGCAAAAGAAGAGAATAGGATGGAAGGAATATAATATCGCTTCATAGATTTACTCACATCAGACACTTTGTGTGTTTCCAGTCTCATCAGACGGTTGTCTCCTTCAGGCATTGTGCTGTTTGACACATCATTAATCATTTTTTTTCACTGGGATCTGATCTGTTACACACTGTTGCTTTGTAGAGCCGTACTTTCGTAGCAATCCAGTGCATCCCAATGCATCTCTTACAATCATACCTGCATTGATCACTGATGCTGTAGGTTGCCTTCTCAAATTACATCTCTATCAAGGCTTTACACAGCAGCATAGCGTACAGACACACACACAACATCATATCCAAGGGACTCGTAATACATGCAGGGCCTCACAATACATGCAGGGCCTCACATCCCCTCTTAACCCACAACAATAATCTCTTCAGTGGCCCCTCAATAACACTGACGCCTGTATGGGGAATACTTCACCAACAAAAGACATTGATACAAAGAAGACGACAAGAAGATTGGGAGATATGTGTTAAATAGAGAAATGAACAGACCTTGACATTAAGAGAGACACCAGAGGAGGGACTGAGGAAGGACTACAGTTACGAAAGCAGTGTGTCTGGTCAGTGACCCAGCGAGCTCTCATGTATCCGGTGTCCAAACTGCTGCTGTCTGATGCTGGTGACATTTCTCTGTAGTGGAGCACTTGAGAGGAACAGATCTACCTGTTGGAATTACAGGAGACAAGTTGCCCTGATTGGTAATGTGGCTAACGTAACAGTGTAATTGTTGCCATTGCTTTGATGTTGATAAAACACTGTGCTGTTTGTTCTGAATCAGACTACCTAGAAGACCTCCATGATTGGGTTTCTACCATAAACCTTTGCACCTGATCCAGTTTCCCTCAGAGATACTGTTCTTTACTCCAAGGCTAGTCAGCTTTGAGTTGAGAAGTTTTAAAATGCATCAATGACAAAAGAGGTTTTTACACAACAGTGTTTATTTTTCATCGGGTTGGTGTTGTCATAAGGAGAACTGATATTGGCACTGCAGTGATCGCATTACTGCAGCTTGTTAGCTGTGCTGTTAGCTGCTGGTAAACTTTGTTTTGTACAAGATGTAGATCAGCAACCTTAAGATGCCTAAATGTGATCTGTATTGAACTCCTTCAAGTTTTTTAACATCAGTAGATCTGGAATGTCATCACACTCACATTCAGTTTTGCACACACACATCACATTATAGGGTTAAAAGTAAAACAACCAAAGCAACACTGTTCTTAGCTATATTTACATCGATTTAACAGATTGTTTTTTTTTATCTGTGTCTCTCATGGATATTTCTGATGTTTGGTCATCAAACATCTCTGTGCAAGAGCTGCCTCTCTGATCTCCATCTATGGCCTTTGTCTGTTGCATCTGCAGTGTGTGTGAGTGTGTGTGTGTTTGGGAAAATAATGAAAGCCAGACTGTGGATTATTAACATGACTCTGCCCTACAGAAAAGTTGAAAAATTATGCTCAGTGGGCCTGTTGATAAACAGGCAGATACAATATCACAGCATCTTTGCAGATGAAGCACAATCAGGACTATTATAGATGCCTGAACAAAAATGCTGGAGACATTTGGCATAAACACACACACGAGCTATATGACTGGATCTGACTTGCTGTTGTTTATTATGTGTAATTTAAGACCGGTTAACCTCATATTAGCATCTCACAGCCTGGGTTCTTTAGCTTTTTAGGCAATATGTAAAGCTGTGTTTTCTTTGTGTCCTTCAACCACAAATTCTTCCAGGATCAGAGGTTTTGAGCTCTGCCGTTGTGCTGAACCATGGCAATGCGGGTCAGTCTGGGTCGGATCACTTAGCAGAGCAGAACCATCCCGCTTAGGAGTGAAGTCTTCACCAGACACACTGCTCTGTAATTCCCCCCATTAGTGCGTGTGTGAGAAAGACTAAGAGATGCTGACTCAACAGGGCTGATTACAGGCCTGCTGGTGTTGTTATGAAGCCACAGTGTAAACATCAGTGGAACAGCATGATGTTTTTGTCACTGGGGGTCAGACTTTATAATGAGACCTGTGCTTATGTGCTATTAGGATGGAGCCACAGTGTGTGTTAGTGTGCTTGAAATGAGATGGTTTCATTTGCGCAAACACGTGTCATGACGGATATACTTACATCACCGCAAACAAAAGACCTCTTTGGATTGTTTTCAAGTGTGGTGCTCACGAGAGATTCAAGTGTTTCTGATGTTCTGCTTCATCGGCGTCCTCTGTGAAAACCACAATAATGGCCCAATACGTCTTCATTAGACAGTGGAAAGGCACTGTGTACAGGAATAGTTCACACACAATTTAAACTTCTGTCATCAGTTATATGTTGTCTCAAACCCATTCAATTTTTCTTTCTTCCACAGAACCCAAACTGGAGCATTTTATTGCATATAACAAAAACAGATTGACTACAAGCTATCCGATTTCACAAATCCAGAATTCACTTTTTTTGCTGAAATTGTTACCCTTTCCTGCATCCCTTAAATCTCATTTGCAAATGTGCATTTACAAACCTGTGTAGACAAACAATGTCTGGTCGCAGTTGAAAATAATGCAAAAAAAGTCTGAACATCCACAAATTAGATTAGCATGTGTTTATTGTGTGCTGTCTCTTGGCACTGTTGAGCTGTGTGCTTCTGATGGAAGTTAAAATAAACACATCTTTTTCATTACTTGAGGAATGATGGTAACTCCATTTTATTTTGACTACTAACTTGTAACTGGCTAGGTGTTGTGAGGGGTGTGCGTGTTGAGAGTGTATT
>JBAJNP010003825.1:0-37038 GCA_036877545.1 Yasuhikotakia modesta
GTGTGTGTGTTCACTACTCACTACTTTACTGGATGGGTTAAATGCAGATGTCATATTTCAAGTTTAGGTTACCATACATTGACAAATACATCATTTTCACTTCAACGTGATGCAAATTCAATATTTGCAGTAATCATTTCTGATTTGTTTGTACAACATCATAACATAATGACATCATTATATTTTGTATACAGTATTTGTCATAATGAAGTGAGATTCAGGCTGTTGCCCAGAGAGTTCCTGAAAAAAATGTGAATTTTTATTTCTAGATCTTCCTGTCATCTCTTTATAAGAGATGAAAAGTGAAAGTTGAAGAAACACATATGTGACGCCATTTGAAAAGACCAGTAACCTCAGGCAGCCAATAAGAATGTGCAGGAACCACTGCTTTTCAATTGTTAAATAGGCAGCATCGTCCAATCAGTGGAAAGAAACGAGACAGAATATCAAAGAGGAAGTTTAAGGATGGCACACAGATGCTGATTAGCTGAAAAGTTATTTCAGTCCAGCTGAATCAACTCTCTTCAGTTCTACTCAGCTGTTTGTTTGTTTGTTTGTGTGTGGTGGGGGGAGTGTAATTGTCAGATTGTACATGTTATTTTGCATCTTTGAGAATATTTGCAGCTGAGTGTGGCTGCAGCTGACGGATGGCTGATGTGGGTCGACAGGCGGTTGTTTCTACAGTTTTCTGTTTGTCTCTGCAGGGAGGGAAAAAATACAGTTCATGTGAGATTTATGAAACGGGAACGTTCAATAATTGATGAAGTGGAGGTGCTCTTTCCTGACTCGTTCTTCTTGAACCTTTTGAGAACCGCATACTCTTGTTGCGTTTAGGTTTGAGGGAGGTACTTAATAACTTGTGTGTGTGATGTTTAAGGTTATCTGTCTGAGTAAACATACAATTTTCAGGTAATTTAAGGAAAAGGCAAAAGATATCCATAGACTTGCATTGAAACAAGGAGCTGAGCCATATTTAGGGACCAAAATAGCATAGCGTAGCATGTCCAGGTCTATTCCTGTTCCAGAGTTTAGCTCCAGCCCTTATCAAACTCGCCTGCCTGTAAGTGTGAAGTAATCCAGAAGACTTTGATTAGCTGGTTGAGGTTAGATTAGATGTGTGATTAGAACTAGTATGATTGTAGCTGCTTTTGCACTTACATTTTATGAAGAATTCTCAAATAAAGGAAGACGGTTGCTTAGGAAAAATAACATATGTAAAAAGTCCCTCATATTGGATTGTGAACTTATCTGATCTTTGTTGTGTTAGTGATATAATGCAATGTAGATGTTAGTTATTGGTTTATTTTGTGGTCAGCTGGGTTGAATTGCAAGTAAACCTGTATCTAGGCTGTGAGGTTGCTATTGGCTATTGGTCATTTTATGCCTTATCTTTACAGGGTTAGATGGGGTCTGTGTTATCTCAGTTTCACAACATCTTATGGTTTTTGACATGCTGTTTGTGTAGCACTCATTTTCATCCCACACACACACACACACACACACACACACACACACACACACACTTCATGTAAAGAGCACAGATTTGTGTAAGCCCTCGTTAGCAGGGATAATCTGCACTACACAAGCTGTAAGAGGAAGCTGGAAGTGGCAGTATGTGTGTGACAGTATTTAAAGATTCATCCCAGCCCAAATGCACACATATACACACAATTTATATGTGCAAATATTACAAGCTAACAGAAATCCTGCACAAAGCTCACTTCCTTGATGCTAGGGTAAAGCTAGACTGTTGCTATGTAGTTGTTAGGGTGTTTCAGGTGGTTTTTGGGGTGTTGTGGGTTTCTAAGAGGTTGCTTACTACCCAAAGTCAAAAGTGCCTATGCATAACCAAATCCTAATGTTATTCTGGTCTGTAGATATGGCTTGGATCTTTTCTCTAATGTAAATAAATGGTATTTTTTCTACCTGGTTTCACCATGTGTGTATGGGTGTGTATGTATGTGTGTGTCTACATGTAGGTGCCTACCTGAAACAGAAACTTCTACACTTGATACAAATACAGAAGGTTTACCTCATGCCGTGTTGTTTACAAGGATGCCTCACAACCTCTTCTCACCTTTTCTTCCCACAAAATCCCTCGAGGAAAAATAAAATTGACTATTACTGATAGCCACAGTGTTTCGAGAAAAAAGATAATGAAAGAGAGAGAATGAAAAAAGTAGAACAGTGAGATGATTTTGAGGTGCAAATGAAACGCTATAAATGAATACCTCACATCTGGATGAATTTGTGTTTTGTTTACTATAGTCATTTATAACCTGTTCGATATACAATCCAACATAGAAAAAGCTCTAATGCTTCTATTCATTCTTCTGCTGTGAATGCTGGAATAAGCGACGAGTGTAAGATCCATCCATCCATCTGACACAGATAATGAACATAAACCTAAACGTTTTCCTTACTCACACTGCAGTCAGAATAAAGTGTGAGTGCTGGTTAAAGACCCCATTTATCAAAGGATCCTTTTGTGTGGATTGAAGAACATGCAGTGAAAATATATGGAGGTGCTGACGTAGCTGTGAAATGCTTACTGCACATTTGCGGTTTACAAGCATGCTGTGCTTCACTAATTGCATTTTATAACGTGCAGAACATGCATGCAGAAGCATGCACAGACGCAGACAGCAGGCATACTAGTGTGCTAGATAGGGGCCAAGGTATAGATGTATAAAGAAGGTGACAAGTTGTTATTCAGTGTTACTGTTTGAATGCTAAATACTTTTAATGTAGGTCAATGGAAGAGGTGCATAATTTATTAATTTAAATGTAAACAAATAAAATAAAGTACAAATATTTATACACAAAGGATACAAATAATGTGTACAGTATTTTGTATTGTGTAAGTTTTGTACAAAACCATAATATTAACATGCCTAATATTAACATGCCTAATATTAATATTAACAAGAGAGTCCGTACAGTCAACAAGATGAGCTGAATTAATTGAGTTTATTAGTTAGGGGTTAAAAACCTCTGACCGGAATGTTTTATGAATGTTAGTGCAATTATTTCTCACAAATCATTATTACATTATATAATGCTTAGCTTTTTTTAATTCAAAAAGTTCAAATAGAAACATGAAAGTGTGAATTATTATAAAATCTTCATTAACCCCCATAGTTCCTGTTTGAAAACTCTGGTGTGATACCTAGAAGCTGATCAAGGCCATTGCTGGAGCTCTGAGAATTACAGTCATATCATGCTTAATATTAGCTGTCAGCTGCTAACTTACAGTAGAATCCCCACTGGCTAATAATTTACACTGACTGACTGAAATGATGTGTTAGCTTTGGTGGTTATCAGTGAAAAGTTTTGTGTGGTGTCATCTCACCGAGATAAATATTGTGCCTTCGGCCCTTTGATAAGTCATCTTTACAACAAAATTCTGTGCCAGTACTGTGGTGTCGTGACTAGCAGATGGTAATAGCACTTTGTACTTTGATATACAACATTGTACTGAAGGATTTTCATAGAATTAGAAATAAGAAAAAGCAGCCATGAAAATAGTACTTTTTACATGCCATGGAAATACTAAGTTAAGTGTTTTTGGATATGCTATATTATTAGGTGTTTGTTTTAGTGAATTGTGTTGGTGCTTATGATTTTACTTCCTGTTTGATGAAAATACTGAAAAATGAAAAGCTTTTTGTCAGTCTGGGATTAGCTAAGAAATGTAAAGTAAACTGGAAAAGCTAAGAAAATTCTTTTTCCTCTAAGATAAGTTATAACATATGGCAAAGAAAAAGTGTAAATTTATTCCGGTGCCAAACACTAAATGACTTAAATCTGTTTAATCTGGCAACCTGTTTCCTACTTCTGTGGGGGAAAAAATAAAGCCATAGTCTTCAATAAGTAAGCACAGTCTGGCAACAAAGTCTTGTATTCTAAAAGTAGATTTTAAAAAGTAGATTTTAATTTTCTAAAGAGTTCTTGAAAGGCAGCAAAAGACATCTTGTTATTGGCAAAGTTTGGTTACCGTAGAATTAATGTTTATTACTGGTCAAATGAAATGCTAACACACAATACAAAAAGTTGCATAAGATATGCAAATATGCAAATAACTGCATAAAGTGACCAATGACAATTCAGTATGTAAATATTACAATGTGTGTCTTCAAATTCAAACTAAGTCAGCGGAAGATTTGTACGTTAACAAAATTGTGCAGCACATCTAACACTTGTAATTGTTCAGAAAACAAAGTTTATATAGAATACACACAATACAATAAGCGAACCGAGTGCTGCCTCATGGGCACTGTAAAAATACAGCATGCTAAATATTCCATAAAGCCTGACATTTGACTTCATTATAACACTGAGAAATGTTAAGTCTGTTGTTTCTATCTGCCATTTTTGGTTCTGGGTATTGGCTGTCTCTCCCTCTGTCTTAATCTCCTCAGTGCTATTATTATAAAGCAATAATGTGTTTATTCTGAAATAGGCCATAAGGGACTCATCAGCTCATGTCTGCGAGTGCCTGTGTGTGTTTGTGGTTATGCGATGTACAGTAAGAGATGAAATATCAGCCTGTTTGAGGAAGTGAAGGGTGAAGGGCACTGCTGAGACAACGGCACAAACTGGAGACAGATTTCAAACTAAATGAAGATAAATGTTCCTGTTGCTCGTTTGGTGAAGCATGACGTTCGCAACACCAAAGTCATGGGTTCAATACCCAAGAGAATGGCATGTCAGTATAATATATGCTTTGCACTGTAAGGTGCTTTAGATAAAAAGCTGCCAAATGTTTAAATTTTAAGAGGCATAAGGAACTTTATAGGTTTGAAAATTTTAATGCAAACACCTGTCCACATTTTTTCATGTTTAAAGCTTCTGTCTGTTATCATTTTCTCTTGTGTGTGTGTGTGAACTTCCTGTGAAAAGTGGGTTTTTAATTGTGTGTGTGTGTGTTAGCACCGGTCTCTGTGCGTTATATTAAGGTGGTAACAGATTTAGCCAATCAGCAGGCTGTATTATATCCACGACAGCCAGAGCACAGGGGAGACTTCTGTGTCTGACAGATGGCTGTGTGTGTGTGCTCACACGTTGCTCGTGTCACACAATTAGATGTTGCCTGTTTGTAGTTTTATGTTTGCATGTTAGCGTATTTTGTTTGTTTTTATTGAATTAATTATGTTTACTTTGTATCCTTCTGTCGCAATATAAAAAGTGGCATTTGTGCATGCTCCCTGAAATGCATTGTGTACTGTGTGTGTGTGTGTTGGCTGCAGTTCCTGAAATGCCAGGCAGTCTATGTGTAAAGGCTATATCACAGTGTGTTTTGCAGTGTGAGTAGCTGTTGACCACCTTGCACTCTGCACAGCCCAGCGGGACAGGACCTCTGGCCTGCACACACAACAGCCAGTCAACAGTTCTGCAAGGAAACGATGGAGCATCGATCACCATTTTCATCTCATAGAGTCACATGCAGTGGATTTATCTGCTTTAGAAAGCAGTAGAAAGCTGCAGTCTAATGGTGTCTGATTTATGAACTAGTCTTTCCACTGAAATTTTTTTTGGTGATTTTGTTGAACTGGTCATCAGTTGGTATCTCAGTTATCTTGGTTATTCAGACTTTGGTAATTTGGCTAATTTAAATTACCTGTAAGCCCCTTGTTAATGCATATTTGAAATAGATGTTCACAAGGAGAAAAATCTGAGAAACGTGACTTTCTATTTAGTCTCATTGCCCTATTCGAGAAACGCATGAGAAATCTGACTGCATTTGTTATTTTTCTTTTGGAAATGCAGTTTGGCTTATAGGTTTGTGTGGGGATGGAGGAAAAGAAAAGCTATTTGTATTTTTGGTGCTACCTGCGTAGCTTCAGCTATCTGTGATCCTGTTTGTGTGTGTAAATGCAAAGTCACAGTGGGAACCTCCTCATAGGGAAATGCCAGCCAAGCCACTGAGTTCACTGAATGAAACCACAGAAAGAACGAGGAACAAAATGTTTGTGTGTTTAGATAACAGAATTATTCAACTGTATTTAAATGCACCGCATTGCAGCAAAGCACCCAAAGGGATCAGAATATACACACAGAAAAACACATGCATACATTATGAAGGAATTGTAATAAATGCGTCTGTACTTGTTCAGCACCATGGACAGCAATTAACAGTATGGTCCCAAAGTCAATGTATTGCACAATGAAAAATCAACTATTCAGTATAATATTATCAGGATAACAGTATGTCCTCTTGTGGCCTGTGGGCTAAACAAGCATGTTTTTAAAGAAAACATTACAAACATTTAAAAGAATGTTTTAAAGAAAGCAAAACAATCTGATGTTTTCCACATTTGAATTTAATAAATCCAGGTTTGAGTTTAACAAATCCATACTAAATATCCAAGATTTTCAAAGTGGCTCCTGACCTTTTGTTTCCCTCTGTATGTAGTTTGTAGATCTTTTTGTCAATAATGATTTACTGAGTGAGAAGATCATGATCTGGTAACACACAGACACTCAGACACGGTCACAGAACGTCCTCAGAGACTGTGAGCTGACAGATCAGATGTGGCTGTCATGCCTGCTGTCGCGGATGAGTGTGTCATTGACAGAACCGGACCGAGCCTGAGCTCATGTGTCTGTGTGTCTGAACCGATTGCAGTGTGGACCGCATTACAAATGGATCTGGGTTACGCACAAACTTAAGGCTGATAGTGATTCAGGTAGATGCTTGTTGGCTGATGTAATATGTTTACGTATGTATACATTTGACATCATCTTGATAATATGCACATTTTGCAGTGTTGTCATTGTGTAAACTGTCTCTCTCTCGCTCACACACTTTTTTTCTTTCTCATGTTCTGTCCTTTCATTTTTTGTCTATTGTTTTGTTTGCGAGATCATAGAAAGTTTAGAGAGATCGTATAATATTTCTCTTCTGAAGTCTATGTGCATTGTTGTTTGTACCAAAGTATGTCTGTTATTAAACAATTATATCAAATTAAACATTACTGCTTTTGACTGACATGCTGTCTTTAAAAGAGAAGCAGAAAAACAGGAAGTGATGAAATTGCTAATTAAATTCTTCTGTTACATATACCAATTGAAAAAGTGTAAATGTTTAAGAATAGACCACTGTTTGACTTCAAAAGCCACATTTATAAAGTCTTTTCTAATTGGATAAATTTGAAAATCATGTTTAATAATTTGATTTCAAATTTAAATCGATAGACAGTTCTAGTGTTAATCTATCTTGCACACAGAATAACTGAAGTTCAAAACAACCAATGGCCTTGTTGAAATTTTAAGTGAATTTGTTTGTCAAGGTCCCTTTAAGAAACAGACAAAATTTGAAGGCATGTGCAGAGCTGAGAGACTCTGAACTGCCGGCAGTTTCTCCACAGCTCCCGACACACTGACTGCTCCTGAGCGACAATTATGCGGCGATGAGTCAGTGCCAGCCAGTGGCATTTTTTCTTTTTCATCTGTTATTATTTACTCCTGTTTGCTTTCACGGAAACGTTACCCTGAAGCCAACAAATGCGTCTTTGTCACCACCCCTCAGATACACACACGGCAAGTGTTAAAGAGATAATCACATCGCTCTCCTTATATTCCCTCGCCATATAAGTCAATTTAACTGGTGACTCAGTTACAGAGAGAGAGAGAGAGAGAGAGAGTAGATAAAGCCACTAAGAGTAATATTGTGTATGCTACACCTATGGCACTAGGTAGTCAGTTCAGACAGTGTGGTTGTGGTCTATAAACAACCTTTACGGGCCTTCAGTGCTAGAAATACAGGGATTCCAGAAGATCCAGCCGGCACGACTGACACACTTGGAATGGATTAATGACCAGCAGTTAATCCATTTTGTAATCTTGTTTATAAATAAGGGTTGACTGCAGTGCACTGGGCTGTTAACCAGCATGAGGACAGTTTCAGGTCAGTGTTTTCTGCTAATAACTGACGCTTGCTGTTCATTTGTTGCACGTTCGCTGCTGCGTTACCCAGAATGCTCAGCAGGAGGGAAGGTGCTGAATAGAAAGCAAAGAATTAACTGTGGCGGATTATCTTTTTCATGCTCTTTAATTCTTTGTTTTCCATTTTTTGTTTCACTTAATCTTTTAGATTAAATTTAAGATTGTTTCACAATCATTTTTATAACTTTGATACATTTAAGGAGGTTCATTGTTGAATCAATTGAATCCTTTTTTGATAATCTGCCCTATTACTGACACTCTTCCATGTCAGAGCAGTACAGCAGTCCAAAAATGCGTGATGTGGGTTTAAGTGTGTCCAGCAAATTGTCAATCCCTATCATTATATTGGATACAGTCTTTAATATAGAATGCTATTACAAACATAGCTACTGTACTGCTCTTACTGTAGAGCCATTAGTATGCTAATTTTATATAATTGTGTTTTTTATTTGCTTAGAATTGGCTTGAAAGGGTTAAAATTTTTTTTTACTTAAAATATTAATACTGTAAATATTTTTACACAAGCCAATCGCTGTGTTTGCTCTGTTTGTTGAATTCTAAACATGTATTTATTTAATAAAATATGACACAAGGTGACTCATAAATGTTGCATACTGAATTGTACACACACAAAGTCTCTAACCTTTCCACTCGTGATCTTTAGTAATCAGCATGCTAGGGTCAGATTAAATGACAGCCATGGCAACTAGTGGCTCAACCAATGGTGTGAGTTTGGGGTGGAGCTACCCAACAATACTATTGCTATAAATAACTGACTATTTTTGCAGTTCCATTTGTTTACTTCACCTTTAAAATTAGAACTAGTTTAGTCATTCCAGAATGTGATGGCTGTACACAGCCAGTAACATTTGATGAAGAATATTTAATGATCAAATCATCCTTCATTAGGCCGGGTCACTGTCACCGGAGCTGGGATGAGATATGGCAATTACTTCAATAAATCCGGACGTCTTAATCTCATTAGAATGCCGCGTTCACAAGCTGCCCTCTGGGATATGGGTTCGGAAACCACCAGTGTGTGAGAAATAACATTACGGAAAAAGATCCAAAAGACAGTTGTTTATTGATAGTGTTGTTATACTATAAAGATACAGATTTCCACAGCATCTGTATACACACACATACAACACACAGCACTCACAGGATCATGCTAACTGCTTTAACTGTAAGAGGCTTACGGTTTCTGTTATCTCATTCACTCTTTAATGGTGTGTACATGCAACTGTGAGTCTATTATTTCTCCATTTGCTACGGTGGTCTGGTGATGCACAACACAATAGAAAGCAAAGCAATCCAAAGTTGAATAGACAAAAGGGAAAACAGACACAATGCAACACAACAGAAGCCAAAGCATGGAAAAAAAGTCACAAGACAAGTAAATGAACACGAAATATATATATATTTTTAAGTTACTTACAATTAGAGTTAAACTGAATTAACTATTAGTAATAGCCAGGAATTTGATTATCTGTTATCGTAACTGTTTATGTTTTTCTTAAAGGAAAACTGTGAGTTGCTTAACACTGATTTGTGATCTACTGGATAAAAACTTTAAGCATCTGCATGTCTAATCTCCACCACCGAAGACTAAATCAGTGCTTTTTATGCATGTATATGTGTGTTTGCATTTTTGTTCATTCTGTTGTGCTGTTTCTGTTTTTGTTTGTGCTATTTTTGTTACCGTTTAAACTCGATCTTATTTTCTTAAAGTTTTTTTAATATACAGGCCTTAACTAATAACCCAGCTCTTATGTGAAAGAGTGTGTGTGTGTGATTGCCTCAAATTTTATAATCCACTCTCCTGTTCTGATAATGATTTAAATCTCTTTATTGTATGTGTGGACCATGTAGGTTACTAAGTTTATCTGCCACACACAAACACTGATGATCTGCATCTTATCATATCACATCCACTGTATGTCTGCAGGCATGTGTATTGTACAACTTTACATTTTGCCTTTGGCTGAATCTCACTGTACCTTGTTTATCCTCTGGCTCTTCTGTTCTTGATGTTGGATCAGGGTGTATCTTCTCTCAGGCTAATCGACTAAAATTAAACCTTAATTAACTTGGCATTCTCCTGCCTCATGTTATTTTAACTGTCATGCTTTCCTATACAACACACACACACACACACACACACACACTTCTGAGCATGTGTGATTATCAAATCATGTGCATTCTGGATGAAACAGTGGGAAAGAATTGTTTGGACTTGGCACAAGTGCTGATGCATTGAGCTGGGGAGCATATATGGGTGCTACAAGTTTGAGTCTGGTTCGCAAGACTCATTTATTCATGTTTTAATTCATTTTAAACCTGCATTACACCGGTTTTGTCGTTCTTCTCACCATTTCCTTTTGTACTACTAAAACAATTTTGAAGTTTTTCTCTCTTTTTAAACTGTATGTGCTCACATCTGTACCTCTTGAGTCACTATGCCATATTTGTAACCCTGTTTCTGTGAGTGTGGCCACATCTCATTTCCATGCTAGGATTGTGCTGATGTCATGATGTGCCCTGATTTGCATAAGAAGGTTCTAAACATCAGCATTCCATTCTTTGTGTGTGTGTGAGTGTGTGAGTGTGTTTCTAAAGCACATCAGAGAAGCCATATGTTAGTGATGACTGTGTGTGTGTGTGTGTGTGTGTGTTTTGTAAATGAAGAGAATGTGATACACTGTTGAACAGTGTGGTGTGTTTTCTAAGTGTTTTTTGTCCATATATATATATATACTGCATTCAAACAGAGTATAATTTGATTTAGCAAACAGCTGCTTTGATGTGCATGTATTTGTCTGTGTGCAGTGCAGACTGTGTGTGTGTCTTTTTTGCCTATGGCATGTTTTTGCTTTAAAGCCTCTGGCCTACCACGCGTTTATCTTTTGAAATATAAAGGAGAAATGTGTGTATGTTTCTAAAAGAAATATAGACAGCATAGTTTGTATATAGATTTTATATTTTTTGAACAGAATGCGTTTAAAGCTTGCCCATGTAAAAATAAAATCTCTGTGATGCTAGAGTGGTTGCCAGGGTGACGCTATGGTATTGCTAAGGTGTTCTGAGTTGTTTTTAGTGTGTTGCTATGTGGTTGCTAGGGTCGTATTTGTAGACAACAAGTCAATAGAACCCAGCCCCCAATATTTATGATATTCCAGTCCCTAGTTACGAGTTTAGACATTAGTTCCTCCAGTATTACATTTGTCATAAGAAATCATTCATGTCCACAGCACAAATTGTTTAAGACAAATTGTGCACTGAAATGTAAAATGTAGGCTTAAGGGTTAGAGTTGTGTCATAAATGTGATATGTGGTAAATGTGACATGCAATACATTGTGTGCTTTGCGTTTGTTCTGATGTAGCCTTGGTCCCTCATGGAAATGACGGGAAAACGCCCTACATTTCACTTGCAAATTTCCCCTCTGTCCTATTTTTGCTTGCTCGGCAGTAAGCTTAGCCCTTCCCAATGTGCCAAACTCTCTTGAACCTTGAGCCTCTGTAGTTAACTCTGTAGTGCTCCACATCAAAATTTCAGTCATTGCACAAGTGGGATGCAGCTGTCGTATCCTGAAGACTACAGCTTTGAGAAAGAAAGCAAAGCCATGTGAAACTTTATCCCCAGAGTCTTTAAGGATATTGAGTTGCCCAGTTTAGGTATACCTGAATCCCTGGCGTCAGGGGGAAGACCAGAGGAAAACCAAAAATCTGACTGCTCAATGGTCCTGGAGGACCTTTATCTCTCCCTTTTTTCCTGCTTAGCCCCGGCTGTCCTAAAATCTAAATCCAGTCTCTTTTTGTCAATAATTTACTGCGTTTTCACAGCCTCTGTAATCCTCTTTGAAAGGGCACAGCGCAGACAATCAGCGGAACGTGAGTGTGCGTATGCTCGTTCATTTTGCGGATGTGTGCGTGCGTTTATTACCCATAATCCTTGTGGATGCTGACTGTTGTGGATATAGGTCAGTTTGAGGCTGAGGCAGATGAGGTGCGGCCTGGAAACAGGAAAGCAAACATCAGGTGTTTCATTAAGACAATGTTTGTCTTTTATGGGTGATTTGGTGACTATTGGCTCTTGGCCTTATAGTCTTTGAGAAAACACACTCTCATAAAACACTTTACACAGTCTCATCAGCTTGTTTAATCTGTACACTAAGTATGAGGAACAGTTTGGATAATTTGCATAATTTTGCATAAATTACAGCATGATTGGAAGAAACAAGCATATTCATAATACATATATTGGACACTGTTGTGTCTTTGGTTACGCACACAAGCTGTAATTGGAGTAAAAAAAATTGGATTGTATTGAACAAATACAGAAAGGATTATAAAGATTATTTCATACTTTGAGTAACTTATTTTCATACTTTGAGAAAGATTATTATTTCATAAGTTTAAATTTACTGCCGTAATATTTTTACAATAGATTTTCATAGAACAAGAGAAAATCAGTTTGGTTAAGTCTACACATTAAAGCATGTTTTAAAAGTTAAAAACAAAATAATTGTCATAACAAAAACAGCTTGTTATTTAAGTGAGTTAATAAATGTCAATCCCAGGACAGAAACGCGACAGGACAATCTTATGTAACTTCAGTCATTTTCTGACTGCACCAGGTTGTTCCGGTGGAATGACATTTGCATACCCTGTAGCCTGGTGTCCTGTTCCTGCTGTACTGCAGATGTTTGAGTATTCAGATGCCTGTTCAAGCAGATATCTTTATCATTAAAACATATAACACTACAGGACTGGAGATTTCAAATAAGACTTCTTGGTGCTTTTCCAGCACGCTCTCTGTTTCAATCTTCTTTCTTCTGTCTGTATGTTTTGCATATGCCACAGCCATTTTCACCTTTTTGCATAGAAATGCATAATTCATGAGGGGCTGATGAATATGAATGAGCGTTGAAGTGTTATGGCATAAGATGAGTTTTTATAACTGAGTCACAGGGGTCACTAATGCGGCAAACAACTCTACAGACACAAAACTCAATCTTCACTTTGGTCTGAGGGCAGTGCTAAAGTTTATTCACAGTGCTTATTAAAAAACAGATTCATAAAGGGTGTATCTGTTGTCAGCATGACTAATCATAGCGTACAATATGGTGCATTCTGATTGGTTCTGATCAGAAGCATAATATTATTATCAGAAGCAATATAGAGTGTCTACTGCCAGTTTAGCTTGGTTGTTGTTTAATATTCGTAATTGCTTTAGCATCAGAGAGGTAATAGAGTTTGAAGTATGAGTGTTGTCTCAGATGTTTTATTATTCCTTAAAAGAAATAAAAATAGACAGATGTTAAAAGTGTGTTGTTGACACCGTGAAACAGTACAAAACTGTGAAATGTAAAGCACAGCTCCCCAAATAATGTAGTGCTGGAAAAATTTGATGAGTAATGTTTGAGTTCATATAGAAATCCACTTGATTGCACATTTTGGAATTTTGGAATATTTTAAGATCTCTTCCGAAATTCTGAGATCAAAAAATTTGGATTTGCAAGAAAACCGTTATCCTTTGCTCTTGTGTAGCACAGAAGTTCCTGGGCAGCATTAGCCCAGAGAGCCGGCACAGATGTACACTTTGAAATTCCAATGAAAACTGAACACCATCTGTGCACCCTGAACATTTTATTTCCAAAGTAGCGTGGGAAGCACTAATCCTAATCTCATACACACAGCATCCTGTATGTGTTTCTGTACCACACCGTTTCCTCTGGTGTTGTTCTTTGTAGGGGTTAATAAGGAAAACCTGCCTTTATATATCTTTAATTTATATGTGAGCTATGGATTGTATAAACGCATTGGCCTGGTTTTCAGATTTAGCCTGAGCCTCAATAAAACATTAAAATAACAACAGGTTCAGCTTTAATTGAAACACAGTGGGTAGCATTTCCCCTCATGGCCTCTAGAATCTTCCTGACCTGTCCTTCCATTACAGCGCCCCTGTTAGTGAGACACCATCAGCCACCCAGTGGGTATAATGGCCATATGCATATAAATAGGTGTTCAGCTTTCCATGCGTACCATGTGTTGTTGATTGAACCTGTTGGTAGGAGCCCACAGCAGGCTGGCGGGAGCTGTGAAGCTGGAGTGTATGATGTGTCCCAGCTGAGCGTGAAATTGAAATCCCCACCAACAGCAGTAAGAGAGCAAGAAGGAATCAAAGAGAAACAGAGAGACAAACCGGAGAGAGACAAATAGAATGACAGACAGAGAGACATAAAATTAGCCTCTCCTTTTGTCCAAATGTTTCTTAAATGATTTCTTCAAAAAGTTCTAGTTTCAGCATTTTGTTACCCACAATCCTCCACAAATGTCACCAACATCTCCTACTAACTAAAACCACCTGCTGAGAACACCTTCCATCTGACCTTGGGACAACCAGGGTTTGAATCCTGATTTACGTGTTAGAGTTCTGTGCAAGTCTTTGGCTAATAGGAGATTAAAAGCAAGCAATCATCCAAATTAAAATTAAGCATTAAGAAATAACATTACATCACATTTAGCTCTGCAGGTAGAATCAGGAACTTCAGTCTGGAGAAAGAATCACAATGACTTTTGAAGGCTTCAGCCAGGCTTCACAGCAGTTCTTGTTTAGAAGATGTGTGCTACTCTCCTCATGTCTGTCCTTTTGCTTTCATGTGTTTACCCTTAACTTCTGTCCCTTGTGAGTGTGTTTGGAAGCCTAACTGTCAGATTGTTGCTTTGATTTTCTTCTGTGTGCAAGCCTAGCCCACAGACAGCCTTCTGCTCCACTCACTCATACACACACACACACACACACACACACACATATACACACACCAGAATTCAGCATTAATAAATACAGCTGAATAGTCAGGGTTGCTTGAATACATCTCAGATTTATTCATGGTCTTCTCAGCTGGATGAACAGCTTTAGGTCACTGAAAAATGACTCCGCTTTAGTTTCTGAGAGGCATGAGATGTAAACATCTTAACATCTTAGTCTTTTGCTTAGAGAAATACAAGCCTGAGCATATATAAACACCACACACACACACACACACACACACACATATATACAGCAGCAAAGTCATTAGTTTCTCAATTACACATGACAACTTTATCACTTCCTAAGAGATGATTGATTTTTAACTTCTGTGTTTATATTGTAAAAATGTTTTGTCAGGTAATCTAAATAAAAATTAACTCTTTTAGGCCAAAATATTATTTCATTTGATTGAATTAACCTGAATATGTAATTCATAAAAAGATTACACACACAATGTTATGATGTTAAAAGGTATTTTGAAACAATGTTCAGTCTTAAAATCATTTTGGAATGTGCTTTAGGCCATTTTGCAGATGTTGGCTGCCTGTCTTCTCATATATTTTGTGTTCTCTGTGTGTGTTGTCATTTTTCAGTGAGACAGACATCCTGTATGGAGAACAAGAGGGAAGAATTAAACACACGGAGGAAAAGAATGAGTAAAGAAAGAGAGTAAAGCAGGTGAGTTTGTGTGACATTCACTCATTAAACATTCCTTTATTCTTTAAATGAGAAAAGGAGAGTAATCTGAAATAATCTAATCTGAATCCTAGTAAAATGAGTTTTAACATATGTGCTTCAAACGGTCTCTATAGATTATAGGTGGTTATTTTAACACATTTAATCAGACATGATGATGGAGTAGTAAAAATTAAACTGGTAAGTTGTATAACTTTCAGCTTTGAGGTCATCAAAAGCAGCTGTTTATGTATCTATAGTGATTTGTTTTCTAAACATTTAAAAGTATAAGGGAGGTTGGTAATTTTCCTGAACTGAAACCAGGACTGTGGCACAGCACAGAATTTATTTCAGTAGTTAATCTGGGGCCACACACACAGCCCCTATATCACTTTTATTACTGCCTCTGATATTTGGTGGCACAGCAGCTGTTGTGATCAAGAATTTTCTCAAAGCACTGCAGACTTCAACTGTCCCCCACATAGACCACACACACACACACAGACACACAACACAGATGTAATGTGCAACTGTTTATTAGACAAAGGATAATATGTCACTAGTATGTCACACAACCAAGAAGTGTTCCAAAAAATCCTCTAGTGTGTCTCAAAGCCAAGGGTAGTTTCTGATACACTCTCTCTAATGGTACCGGAGACTTTGACAGGCAGTAAATTTAGAAAAGACAATTTGGATGTGTGTTGAATGGACACACACTTGTGAAGTCATCTGTTCTTCATTGTCTGTAGAGATCAGACTAACTTTAGTGCTGCCTGGTCTTTGCTGTTGTGTCATTATGGCAGCCAGCCTTAGTTGCATTGAAGGATGCTGGGATACAGTTCTGTGAGTTGTAGCAAGAATAAGCAGCTTTTATTATAGATTTGAGATGAGTGAATGCGTGTTGGTGAACTAAACTGTTTCTTTAATGAGTTCATTAAAAATGTTGACCATCAGTCAAATAGCTTTCGAATTATTACTGCTTCTAGCATTAGGGAAGATATGCTAGTCAAAGGGCATAAATATGGACTGCGAGTATTAAATACTTTACAGGTCACACCATTATGTAAAGTGTTTTCTGTAGTCTGATCTCTAAAGGCCAAGCGCTGTCTATCCCGCCAGAAAATCAGATTTGTCTCTTCAGCTTTTTGATGTTTGAAGTATCATCGTTCAGCTCCAGATAAAGACCTCTGAGCTGTAATTCAGTACACACTGAATCCAATGCAATGAGAAACAGACTCTGGGAACCGAGGCTGGAGTTTGGGAAGAACAGAACAGGACTTGGAGCGCCACGTTCGGAATATCAATGGATCTGGCGGGGTTAATGTTTAACAGAGCACTGCCAAAGAAAATTCAATTGCTTTCACAAAATGAGTGATATTTGAAAAGAAGCCCGGAGGAAGACTTCAAAGAGCAATGGCGTAGCGTCATCTCCACGGATACAGAGTCAGTCGGGGCGAATGAGAGGGATGAAGGCATGGTAATTTAGATTGTTTGTGTGTGTGTGTTGTCTGTTAACTGTATTTTGTATAGCAAAGACATAAGATTTTAGAATGGGGGGCAATTAAAGAAGAAATTCTTAGATGGGATCTTGGTTCTTTACTTTGTTTCTTTTTAAACAGCAGCTATAAAAGTGTCCATAAAACAAATTTACCAAATTAAAAATGACCTTTAAACGAAGTAAAAATGAAGTTAAATGACGCTCTTAAATGTTTTCCAATGAGTCCAAATGTTCATGTTCACCATAGCTGGCAAATAAAAGGAGGCTCAGTAGTTATAATTGCCTCATATTATATCATTTGAACCACTTGGAACTGTGCATTATTCAAATGAATGTTAATGAGTTGTTGTCTTGATTGAAATATGAATTAGTCATAATAATTCCTGCTCTCCTACTTAAGAAAGTGCAACAGTTTTTAAGACAGCGGGACCTCGTGGCTTTGAGCATTTCAGTCCATTATCCCAAAATAATTACCTCATTTGCAAAACAATGATTAGTATTTCCGTTCCCTCGTGTTCCAGGGCGTAAAATAGGTTATGAAATGATTATTTTCTCACCATTGGCTGCATTTTTGACACATACAAATTCTCAGCAGTTAATTTCATCCAGAACAAGTTTAACTCATCAAGTGTTTTTCTCTTTCTCTGAGTGTGTTTGGAGCTGTTGGCAATTACAGTTGCAGCTCTCCGTCCTGTTTGCACGTAGAAGTAATAAAGAAATTAAAACCCCATTTACAGTTTTTTGTGGTAAAGTCTGGATTTCACACCTCATTGGCGAGAGTCAATGAAAGAGAAATCCGAAGCTTATTAGGCTAAATCACTATTCAGCGCTGAAAGCACTGAGCTGCTGTCTACAGGAAATGAGGTGATGAACTGACATCATCAATTTCCTGGACAAAGTGTCCAAATGTTGTTCATTAGGAACTAGTTAAGGGAATAATCTCATCAAGGAACTTTCCTTGCTTAAAATGATGACAGTTTTGACATAAACGTGCCAGCTATTTTTTAAATAAAGGTTGTATTTATAAATAAAGTTTGTTCTGTTCAGTATAAATTTTACTTAAATACATAAACCAGCACAGCTGTCACAATAATGGAATTGTCAAAACCTGGTTAATCGGCCCATCGACCTGGTAGTTTAATTTAACCAGTCACAACACTTCAAGCCTAACTAGACAGTCGATAAATAGTAAAGAGGCTAAAGTGCTCTAGACCGGTGGCCTCGTTGACATATTTTTCTGTAAAAGAGTCACATTTTACAAATGGCCTTTTAATCTATTAATCCTTTGCACGTCATGCAATGTTGTCTAGTGTAATGTCTAATATCTAGCTCAGTTCTGTGTTAACAAAATGTAGCCTCAGGCAATTCTGTGTTGGACTTCAGAGCATAAGATTCAAGGTTTATTCTGATTCATTGATCATCACCTATTGATGACATCACAGGGCATTAGGATGGCATGATAAAAGCTACAGCCACAGGGACAGACTGAGAGCTGTACAATACAAACAGGGTTATGATGTCACACTGTTTTAAAACAGAACAGCCATAGGAAACAATGCTATTACACCCTCCTTTTCTTCTTTCTCTACCAACTCATCCCTTCTTTTCTTTTCTATCTGGTTCTCTGTGGAGAGGCTTGTCTATAGTCATCATAAGTAAAGCGTGGTGGCTTTCTGAAGTGTCATAACATGTTAACAGACCTGCCAGTCAAACCCCTTTCTGCAGAGAGCAAACAGAGACCCAGTGCTCTGCAACAAAGATCTAATAGTTCTGTTTAAAACCACCATATTACAAAAACATGCCATATTACATTGTCTTCCTAAATACCTTTTTTGGCCAAATTACTGAGCCAAATTGTTATGGTGAGACCAATCCCAGAATCCATTGCAGAGAAATTAGTAAATATAATCCATGCAGAAATGGTATTAAAATACCTAAACAGTATTACATCTTTTTTTGCGACTAAAAAACCTTTCTGTCAAACCATTTTAAAAACCTTTGTGAGTACTGTAATTCACACAGTTGCTGGTTCCTCATGAGGCTGTGTTTTATATTACAATGCTGCTTGCTGGATTTGAAATAGAGTTTATCTGTGCATTTGATCAGAACATGTTTGATAATAACCTGGGGTGTTAGCGATGTGTCGGTGTGTGTGTGGTTTGATGGACGTGCTAATGAAAAAAATGTGTGTATTTGTTCCTGTGTGACGTGATGTTTTGCAGGCAGGAAAGTAGATCTGATTGCACATTAAATCTAGAGCAGCTGTTTGCTCTGTTGTTTTATGGTGTTATTTTCTCCAGCTAGGCTATAAGAATTAAATGAACAGTTTACTCAGAATTGACATCCTTACTTTTTTGCATTTGATGTCATGTCTCAGACACATATCTTTGGAAATATTAGCCAGGTTTTCTCAGAGGCAGTTTTTTATTTTAGGAAAATAATTAAGATTATTCTAGTCACCATTGATCTTAAAGCTAAACCTGATTTGGCCTTTGATATAGCGAGTAACATTTGAAATACCCCCATAAGTCTGTGTTTACTATATTTGTGAGAATATTTAAAACATTTGGCCTTTACATGAATAGCTAAACCTGTTTATAAAACACACACACACTCTATCAGCTTGACATTCAAAGGCAACTCTCTGTCTAGGAACTGAAGTTTACTGTTTGACATTAGGAAGTCTCATTTTGTCTGTTATCTTGGTTTTAATAGAGGTCGACTTTCTCCTGACATGTCTGCACTTCTTCTGTCAGGGACCACAAAGAGTTCAGTCTATTAACCTGAGAGGTATTAAAAGGTAAACTGTCCCACACGTCTGTGCTAATGCTAAGACACTGAAGAGATGGTGTGGTATTAGAAGACAGAGAAAGAGAGAAACTTGTGTCAGTCTTACCTGATTTTTCACCTTTTGACTGTAGCATGCTAAGCTTCTGCTAATGCTAAGACCTCACAACTGAGTTTAAATTAAGTCAATTGTGGTTTTATATTGTTTTGCTTTCTTTTTTTTCTAATTTCCAATGTAGCGTTGTTTCTCATTAAAATTTTTATAATTGGTGTTTGGTTTCTATGAGAATTAACAGTCAGTAAAGAGCTCATCTGATTATGCAATCTCATATTAGTTTAGGGTAACACGTTACATTCCCCTGTGAGAACAACATAATTTGTGCTCTAGAATGTAGGTGATGCTATTTTATCATGTATAATATTAATAAACTTTCTTGGTTTTGTGTGTTTTGTGAGATATATTCTGATTGGCTGTTTTAAAGCTATTTGTATATTGTGTTTTTGTATACTTGTTTTTTTCCATGGAAAAATATGTCTAAAATATATTCAACTTTAGGAAATAACTGTTTTTTGTCATCTATAATGTGAAATCTGTGCCCTGTAGCTGTGCACAGTGTTTAGATTGCAGCATGTTATGTAGTGTCTTCTGTTGGGTGTAGTTTGTGTTGTGTCAGACTGTAGCTCTGCTCCACTAGTCAGTTTTTTGATCCTAATGGTTTTCGTCAGCCCCATCAGCAGCTTGTTATTGCCCTCTCAGCCAACTGTACATATCACACACTGTCCAACACGCAAAACAGAGCTGACGTGCGCTCGCACAAAGCACACAAACTCACACAGACACACATGGACATACAGCCACATACAGGTCATTTATAATTTCTAGCATGCAGAATCGTCATATTTTTACAAAATGGCAGTAACAGTGAAAAAAGGTCTTTTCGTGCACACAGGTCCAGCCATTCTCTCTTAGCCCTGTTACCGAAATGGCAACTTGCATTTTCACACTGAGAATCAGTTTCTCACCAGCGCTTTATGAGCTGAGTTTAAGCTTAATGTGCTTCCTGTCGTGAGGCGATGGGGAAAAATACTTGTTGCTATGGAGATGAGAAAAACGACAGTCGGTTTCCCCCTTTATTTATAGTCATCTTTATTGGGTTTTATTAAAAGGAAAAATTAGAGAAAATTACTCTCTGGTCAGAACAGCATGTTGTTACGGTACAAATGGATGCAAGGTCACCGTGGTTTGAAACAGAAAAGGGACTTTTTTGCAATTGGGGGACATTCTAGTTTGCCCTTAATGCGGTTTAAAGCTTCACATTGGTTACGTGCGCAGAGCTTTTGGGTTTGTTGGACGGTGACTAGAAATAGGTGGTTTGTTTCCACTAAAGAGAGAAATCTTTGCAGCTTTATATTTTATTGAGTTGTGTTTGGACTTCCACATAATTATCTGTCATTCAAAGAACTAAAAGCTCTTATTCTGAGTAAAGCCAGGTTGACGCTCTACTGTGATGAGAAAAATGTGTTGTCAGTTTTCCCTAATAAGGTGAATAAAGATCTACATTTAACACTCTGGCAGGTGTTCAAAGTCACTAAACTGTTACTAGGCTTTTTGTAAGATTTTATGAATGAGTATTTGAATTCTCCACAGATTACTGCAGGTTTAGATTCCACAAAGGATTAGTGTATTGGAATTAGTCCATCCCAAATCACAGTGTGTTGAGAACAGGAAGCCAAAGGTGTTGCCCAGATGGTGTGCTGTTGGATGGCGTACGAAATGTGTCTGCGAATCCGTATTATAACCCACAAGCCCTTGTGTTACAGAAGAAGAGGGGTTCCCATTGAGACAAGGGCAATTGTTGCACCAAAACACATGTGTTATTATTCCTCAATACTCATGGACTTATTACCAAAAGAAGTGATGGGAAAGTTGTACTGTACTACTAGCAAACATACTACATACTAATCTATAGATGTTTACTACAGGTATGTGAATTGGTGCACAACCATGACTTTTTAAACAACCAAGTTCCGGAAGTTGTCTACACTGTGTGTGTGTGTGTGTGTGTGTGTTTGTGTGTGTGTGTGTGTGGTATTTTATTGTACACACCAGCCTAAACCCCAGTCTCATTGTTACATGTCATGCATAGTGTTTTATTTTCAATCATACAACTACTTAGCATTGAAAGTTGATATTTTGTCTGAAACATGTTTTGTTCATACCTCAAATGCAGCCTGTGAAATCAGTGTAAAGAATAACTGTTTGAAATCAGACACAGCCATCACATAATTAGCTTATTAGCTAGTTAGTTAGATGTGAAATGTATATTCTACAGACCATTATTTGGAAAATATGTTCCGTACACCTCAGACAACAAGATAAATTGTCAGTAATTTGTGTCACAAAAGACTGTAAATTCCGCTAAATGTTTATATTGTTAACTTTAAGGACTACGCTCACACGTGTCTGTCAGATGATGACAATAAACTAAAAGCCACAAAACTCCAATTATGATATCATTGGGTCTTTAAATTGAGCCTGTCATCTGTTTTCTTTGGCTAATGGCTCAGTCTGGAAGCTGTTGTTAGTTATTCTTCACAGAAGAGACTGAAAGAGCTGTTTGTGTTTACTCTCTGAAATCATTTAGCAGTGCTAAAATCTGACAGCGTGATTGCAGAGCTTTTCTTTGCACACATCCACTCTGTTTGTGTCACACACTCTGACTTGTTTGTTTTTTTTTGATCGCAAAGATCTGGGGAAAGAAATGTATGGTGCAAAAGTGTGTGTATTATGACAGTCGGTGTAATTACTTTCATCAGTCTCATCAGTCTGTGTTATCTGTCAGCGCAGTTTGATTATGTTTCAAAGCGTTCTCCAGTGAAACAGAGAAAGAGAGGGAGGGAGAGAAGCGTTCACTAAATAAGGAAATAGAAAGAGCACCAGGAGCCCAAGGTCACTCCATGATGGAGGGGTTCAAATGAAAAGCAAAAAATGAAGTATGGAAAGATGTAAAATGTGGAATCTGGATTTGTACATTCCACAAAGATCTGGCATAATGTGCGGTGTTGTGGGTGGTTGCCAAGGTGTCGCTATGCAGTTGCTGATGTATTCCCAATGTTTTTTAACCCGTTCATACTGTATGTGGCTGCTAAGGTTTTTAAAGTTGTTGCCAAGTGAAAACACTATAGTATTTTGGTTTAAAAATATAGCTCTGGTCCATACTTCAGTGTAAGCCTGAACACACAATTTAAGGCAGCAATGTGATTTAAAGCATCAATCCGTGAGTCCTGCACCTTCTAAAGTTCAATTCTTGGGGTTGTGGGGTCTCATCATATTCCTGACCCCAAGTGTGAGCAGTAGCAATGTTTTTTAATAAATCAGAGAATAGACATTGATTGTGATTAGAGGTGAGTAAAGATCATTTGGATAAAATTAAGTGTGCAGGAAAATACAAGATGAACATACACACATTTGAGATCTACTAAGATACATCTAAAGGACTTCAGGGAGAAAATGAGCCCATGCATTACAATTCATATATGAGCTAATATGAAGATGTATCATGCTGTTCGGCGCGCACACACACACAAACTCAACAGAAGCACAGACACTGTCTTTCTGATGTAATTATGCATTTTGTTTATAATCCATCATATCATAGAAGAGATGAAAGATGAATCAAATCGAATCAAACTATTTCTTTATTAATATGTGGGCAGAGATAAATCATTTACATTTATGCATTTGTCAGATGCTTTAATCTAAAGTGACTCATAGTACATTTGAGCTGTTCATTTTATCAGTTCATCCCACAACCTCAATAAATGAATTGTAGAAGTGGTAAAAACTGTGTGACAAATACAACTGAGGCACATTTTCATTTACATTAACATTTAGCTGATGTTAATGTGAACCTGTGCTCACACTGAATTTGCATATTTTATCAACAAAGCAGAAGTTGTTTGGATGTGTGTGTGTGTGTGTGTGTGTCGCTGTCTGTGTATTTGCTTTGTGTCGCTTGTCTTTGTGGAATAGTAATTTGACTTTCGCTTATCTCTCGCCAAAGACATAAAAGGAGATGAAAAGATTAATTAGCCTTTTTCTACATCTTCAGTTCAATCTTATGCTTCTGGTTTGTCCTTCAAAGCACAAAAAATATTAAACAAGAAAGCGAGAAAAGAGGGACTACAGAAAGACAGATAGATATGGAGAGAGAGATAATGGAATATCACAGTGACAATGTCAGGCAAGACTCTAGATAGTTTTCAGTGCTTTTGTGTCTATGTTCTCGTAACACACACACACACACACTCACACACACAAGTACAGTATAAGCGTTAAGAATTGATCTTGCTAGTTTAATCTCAGTTGGTCATTGATCTCAGTGTGGTTTCTCCTGCGTCTGTAAATGCTCTTAATGAATACACAGCCTTACAAATGACTTTAACCATGAAAGACTGATTTCTCATTTTGTCACAGTGAACAGGATTTAACTGAATGAAGGGCAAAATGTGTCAATTCCTTTCATTTATTCCTAACGTGTCTTTGCCTTTATTTGTTGAGCCAGGCCTGGAGAGGATTTTTAGTACACTAATGTTAGCATACAAAGTGACATTACTGCTGTTTTAGATGTTCACACTGACAGTGAATCAGCGATCAGGCCACTGGAAGTCAATCTTTTGTGAACTTCTTTGAAAAATGAGTGTCGGCAAGTTTCTTTTAAAATGTGTATGTTTTGTCAATTTAATAAACAAGGCTGTATAATGAAGACATTTATATAAGATTACAGATAAGGGTCAAAGGTCATCATCTGTGGGGATTTAGGTGTATCATCAACCTTAAATAGTTAAAAATTGCTTTTCAAGTTAAAACCTTGCATCAAAGTGTTAACAATATATAATATATATATATATCCTTACATAATAAGTGTTAACAATATTTGTTGACCTATAATATATATTAATTCTTTCTCTCTTTCTTTTTGTCTTTCTCTTTTCTCTTAATGTTTTTTCATTCCTTTACATATTTGGCCTTCATATCCATTCCTTCTTTTTTGCTCTCTGCATCTTGTCTTTCGTCTCTCTCTCAAACTTTTTCTGCCTGCCTGTCTTTCCTCAGTAGGTTCAGAGTGTGTGGATGAGTCTGTAAGAGGGCGTTACCAGGATGACGATGAAAGGCTTGTCCTCTAGTCGCAGTCACCACCACACACTCACACACTGTGACCCCTCCTATGATTCTTTGACCCTCCGCCGTGACCGTTGCCCTTATGTTTTCAGCCCCGCCCACCCAACTGACCATGCCTACTATGGATGTCAGTCCGACCTAGCCAGCAGTACGTTTCCTAGGCGTCACCATGGCTCACATCACGAGCTGAAGGATGAAGGTGCCATAGTTCCATATATTGGACCAGGGGGCGTGGCTGCGCTTAGTGGGTGTGGCTCATGTGGCTCATCCGGCCTTCCCCCATCTCTGCTGGAACAGTTTGACCAACAGCAACCAGTTAGGAAGGACGGCTATCACACGTTGCAATACAAACGCACAGCGGCACTTGAGCATCAACGCAGCGACAGTCCTGGCCGTATACGTCACCTCGTACATTCTGTCCAAAAGCTGTTCACCAAGTCTCATTCCCTGGAGGGTCCCACACAACGTAGCGTCAACGGCAATGACCCCACTGTCCCAACTGATGCTATGGCAACTGCTGCTTCCCACCCTAATGTCTCCACATCTACTGTAAGCACCCTGCACAAGCCGTCTAGCAACAAACGAGTGAAAAGTAAGGAACGCAGTCGCTCTGAGCCCAAACCTCGTGCACGCACACCTGGCTCAGGTTACTGGAGCTCAGACGACACTTTGGACAGAGAGATCTGCCTGTACCACCAGCATCAACCATCTGGAGTTATGACCATGGGCCGCCATCCGGACAAATCTCAGTCACACTACTTTCTGGGCCAGAGCTACAACACGCTTGGAGGCGGCCGCTCGTCTCTCAAGACCTCACGGAGCAACAACGATGTTGGAAGCTGCACTCTGTGCTCCAACACCACAAGAGGCACTCTGGTTTTCAGTGCCCCAATGCCAGTGGACCGGGCCGGGCCGCTGGTCAAGAAAAGCTCCTGGTCCAGCACGCTGACGGTGAGCAGGGCCCGTGAGGTGTACCAAAAGGCCACGGTCAATAACGATAAAGCCCTAGTCAAAGCACAGACTTACCAGCAGGGACGAACCTGCCAGTTTTTACAGGTAGGAGAGATAATTTTGTGTCAAACACCTTCGTCGTAGCTCTCTTGGTCTTCATCATCATCATTATCATTACCATCATTATCATCAGGTCAGATTGAGGACCTGATGGATTTGTGCTGAGGAGACATTTCATATTCCTTGAAGGTGTGACATCTTTTCATCTCTCGCTTCACCTCTCCACACTTCCTGTCTGCATGGTCACTTCCTACAGCATGTGGTCTTCCTGTGGCGTTTGCATGTTTGTGAACAGCATGACTGCATCCCACATCACACGTATTGCATGCATGTGTTGGAATGCATGAACATATGCTCACATACACTGTTTTTTATCACCACTAAATGTGATGGAATAATATGAATTCAGAGTCCATGGCATGTGCCTTGTTTTCTTAGCTGTGGACAGAGGCTGTGTGATGCCGAGATCTTAAAGGAATAAAAGAAAGATGGAAAAGCTTAAGCCTGCAGCCCTGGAGATCAGTGGCTGTTTGAGGGAAGATTAAGAGGAAAAATAGATTTAACCATTTATTCTTTCAGATGCTGTCTCTCTCTCTGTATATATATGTCTCTCTGTGTTCATTTCTTTGTGACACAGTTTAGTCTCAGGCAAAAGGATAAAGCTGAACTGAGGAGAGGACAGATAAAGTGTTAAATATGGTCAAGGTCAATCATATACAGTAAAGTGAAACTCAAGAAAAACTAAACTTTAAACTATATTATATTAAATATATTAACTGCAGTTGGTAAGTTAAATACAATGAAAATGCCAGATTTGCATAAACATAAATGTCAATATATTTATATTGACATTTATATTAACTATTCTCAAAAGGCTGAAAAATGATTGAGGTATAATTACTTTAGCTATATCTCTCTAGTTCACATTGACAGCTATTAAATCACTGGGGGTTACCAGGTCATTGTAAAGTTGTGCGTTAAATTTTAATAGTAGATCTGCTGTGTTAGCTGTAGAAAAGATGTGTAAAATGAGAGGAAGATTCAGATCAGAGGAAAGCACACTGTAAATGTATAATATAAAGCAGTGACATAATTGTGAGCAATGAAAATGATCGTTTCTGTAATTCAGTCGGGGCTGTGCAAAGTTTGGAGGGTTATTTCCAGGCTGATAAATTGTGTATCTTGAATCACTGTTGCTTTGGATAAAAGCATCAAAAGATAAATGTAATGTAATAAATGAACAATTTTAAATTTAGATGAAGTTGAACATGTTGTTACAGAGAAAATGATGTTGTTATGAGAGAAAATTTACAGTACAGAGCAGATTTTGTGTGTCTTAGACAAACAAAGGAAGTGAGAGAGTGCGAGAGAGGTAATGGGAGAAGAAGGTACAGATAATGAGCCAATAAAAAAGGTCGAACACCACGAGAAGAAAATGTGCCAAACTGCCATATCTCAGAAACCATCTGTAATAAAGAGAAGCTATCTGCTAATGGAGTTAGCTTAACTATACTGTAAGAGCACTGAGCATTGTTGTCACCAGCATGCCTGTAGTTACTCTTTGGTTGTCCTTATAGCAACCCAGAGTCCATAAAATAACAATTCAGGCTTGTTTCCTCCACGTCTCCCTCCCTCTCTTTATTCTTTTCTCATTTCCATCCTCTACTCTTTAAAAACATCTCTGTGGAGACTGGATCCTTTCCCCTGGCCTGAACAATATCTTTCTTTGTGTGCCTCTCTCTCTTACGCTTCCGTTCTCTTTTCAGTGATGGAAGATAGGTTGCTGGGTTCGGCCCCTGGTAGAGCGTGTGAAAAGGGGAACGTGTGAAAGTATTGCGCTCGCAAGCGTTAGCATGCGACACGCATCGCTTAGAAGGACCGGAGCAGGGCTCACTAGCTCTCCTTCAGTGGCCACCAAAAATGTTGGTTGATTTTAAAGGAAGGAAAGCCATGCTGGATAATATGAAATGATTGTTGTTCATCACAGAGAGGTGAGGAGCGTTTGAGGTGAGGGTTCGAAAAGGGCACTTTGTGTGCATCACACATGAGTAGTGTAAGTGGGTGTAAAATGTTTCTGTGATCCTTTTCTGGTAATGTTTGGGCCAAAGGTTATGGTTGTGTTGAAGATTACTTGAGTATGTGGTTACACAAGATTACGCTTGAATGTTATTGAGTGGTTATGGGTTCATAAGGCCATGTGTACCGTGTCAGTATGAGGTTTTAGCTTTGTGGCGAGTGTATTAGGTGATTTATCATTGGAAGACAATGGGTATGTTATGTAGTAAATGTTGAAAGGAACTACTGGGTTATTTTCTTACTGTTTCTAACTGTTAGCAGTTAATAGTTAGTTATCTGTAGTTCTGCTGGTCAGGGACGTTTTCTGAGATAAAAGTTTAGAATCACCTTTTTGAATTGAATGTATTAGTTAAAAAAATGAAGAATTTATAAATAATTCTTCTTGAATTATTCATGCATTTATAATCATATATCATATTTATGAACACATTTTGGAAATGCTTTAATATTGATTTTTTTATATTATGTTTGCCAACTTTGCCATTTAATTTGTTGAACTTGTAAGTAGTAAATGTAAGAACTAGCAGTAAATTACTTGAAATTTGTTTCTAATATTATTTAGACAGTATAACCAAATAATTAAATGTTCTGTAAATTATATATTTTTAATGATATGAATAAAGTGTCTCTCCCACCCGACTGTTGTCACAACTAGGTGTTGTAAGAAATCACACCTGTCTGTGTGACAGCCATGAGCTCTGTAAACAGCAAAACAACAGAAGGGAGCAGCCCACTCTTTCTCAGCCAATCAGAACGCCCGCTGCCTGTGAATTATTTTATACACGTTCAGATTGTTGCTCTGCCTGTGGAGAGGGTGGGAGGGTTTGGATGGAAATCGAAGTTAGAAAAAACATGGAATTTACCAACTAAAACTGCTTGTACTGTCTCATAATAAATATGTTGTGTTATTAAAAAATACATAATTATTAATTGCATGGCCTAAATAAACTGAACCATTTTTAATTAATCACAACCTGATCTATTTACATAATCATAATCATCCGCAGCTGTTTATAAATATATGTTCTCCATAATGTATTACTAATGTTTGAACAATCATACTTGATAAATGAACTGTCAGCTGATGCATTATTAATGGCTTTATTACGTTCAGTTATGATAATGTGTTACAGGCATGTCAGTTATTTTCTGTTGAGAGGTGAACATTCCCTCTGTGTCTCTCTGTAGGTTCCTCAGGATGATTGGAGCGGATTGTCATCCGGGGGCCAGGATGAAGAGATTCCGTGCAGACGGATGCGGAGTGGCAGCTATATAAAAGCCATGGCAGATGACGACAGCGGAGACTCAGACTGCAGCCCCAAACCGTCACCTAATGTTCAAGCCAGGAGAGCCAGCTACCTGAAAGCCACCCAGCCCTCCCTCACTGAGATGACCACACTCAAGTGAGTATGTGTGAGTGTGTGAGAGAGAGAGAGAGAGAGAGAGAGTGTGTGTGAGAGAGAGAATGTGTGTGTGTGAGAGTGTGTGAGAGAGAGAGTGTGTGTAACATGTTGTTCCCATAAAACCACTGGGGAAATTAAGCACATGTGTGTTTATGGCCTGTATACAGTCTGTCTGCGATTTCAATGGACATGTTTGTCCTCTCTTGGGTCATTTTAAACATGTTATTGTCCAGGACTTCCACACACTCCTCTTTTAAAGTGCTGTTAGGAAGTGTCTCTGGAGACTGTGTGGGCTTCGTCCTTAAACCCCTCACTGTTCACACACAAACACATACACAGAGCTGGACAATTTCTTATAAAATCCTTTTGTGTCCTGAGACTCTTAACACTACACTGAAATCCTTTCTCTCTCCCATTTATTAAATATTCAGTAGAACAAAGTCATTTCAAAGGGAATTTTTCCTGCAGAATTTTTCCTTGCAGAGTTATTTCGTACTTGCCCGTTGCACATCATGCTAGCCTATGAAAACGGGCTGTTTTTTTGCAGTGTGTGTAGCTTTGCAAGCCTTTGTTTCAAGTCATATATGTGTGTGTGCAAATATTATATGTAAAATATAATTTATATTACAATGTATACTTATACATGCACACAGTAACACAGCAAACAAAAAAATTAGACATTCATGCATTTACACATGAACAAGCACATACACTAAGAATAATGGGGGAAATATGCAGTTCTGTATTGCAGTGTATTATGCCACATTGAGTTACATGATTAAGTCGCCCGAGGCCCGTGCTCGTTACAGACAGACATCTCTTTCTTTGTTTCCACGGTAACGTGACCTCGGTTAGATCACTTAAGGACCACACCACATATCAGTGACTGGCCTGGAGACTCTGCGTGAGCGAGGATGTGCATGTGTGCTTGTTATTAGCCGTGTTTGCTAAGCTTGCATCACTACCGCTGTTGCTCATCTTTGGGGTGAGGGATTTGTTTATAACCCCTGCGTGTTGGCATTGAACTCGTCCCACAGGATTTGTGCTGTGGATGTGAATGAGATATCAAATTGTGCGGCTTGTTAAGATTTGTTTTATGAAATGTGTAAAAAACCTCACAGACTTACTTTGAGGGAATGTCTCATGGGACCAGAATATCTTAAAGACAGCTAGCAGCACTACTGAAATGCCCTAGTCAACAGCTAAAAGTTCTTAGCAACCGCCTAGCAACACCCTACCAACCATCCAAGCAGAATATGAGGCAACATCTCTCAAGTTCTGATCAGTACTTCAGTACCCAAGACTGTTTAGTGTCTCACAATTTAATCTCAGCCTATTTATTTCAGTCATTTCTTGAACTTATCCTGTTTTTCCTTTTTCCCTTTATCTTTTCACATCCCTCACTCAGTGAAGAATGAGTAATGTGTGTTTTCCTGCAGTAGCAACAGACTATTTTAAGAGCAGCATCCATAATTAAGATTGACTAGACCTGCAGGGATAGATTGTGTGTTTGTTTTTGCATGTGTTCATGTTTTAATGTGTTTGTGTTTATATTTCAAAGCTTTGGTTGCCCAATCTCATGTAAACACAAACAGGATTATTGTCTTATTTTTTTGTGATAATTTATTTTAGGTAAAACATAAATAAAATACTTGTGTGCCTCTTTAACACCAGCAGTATCATTGATATCAAAATGGGCATTTACAATTGATTATCTTTAAAATAATTATTTGTAGTATATTTAGATTAGCTGTATAGTATAAACAGATAGGAGCTAAAGCAGTTTGAGAAGTAGTAAATTTAGTCTCATTTGATTGGCTCAGAAATTTACTTCTCTTCATTTGATTGGTTGAGAAATTTACTAATTTTCATAACAAAAAGGTTTAATTATTAGTATTTAATAATTAGTATTTTATTATAGGATTATTTCATAAATCTCTGTACTGAGTTTATAAATATATATTTCTCTCTCTGCAGGATCAGTACGGAGTCACACTCTCCCAAGCTGCAGATCCGAAGTCACAGCTACTTGCGAGCGGTGAGTGAGGTTTCAATCAACCGCAGTTTGGACAGTCTGGACCCGGCCGGCCTGCTGGCCTCACCCAAATTTCGTTCCCGAAATGAGAGCTACATGAGGGCTATGAGCACCATCAGTCAGGTTGGTCATTCGCCCCCCTCTCTCTGGTGGAAATTGCTATTAGATACTGATATCAGACCAGTTTGCGTCTACTTCCTGTGGTGGTAGAGTGTGGACGGTTGGATAGGAAAACTGGTCCTGGATCAGTCTGTAAAAGCAATTTCCGGCCAGAGCCATCCTCGACCTCTTCAAGAAGGTTTGCAGAGGGGAGGAAAAACAATAAAGTACACAGAAAACGTGGGAGTCGCTTAATCTGGAATGTCTGTTTATGAACTATTGACCCAAGGGCCTGAGCAATAATTGTTCAATTAAAAGGAGTTAGTGTCATTTTATATGTGCTCCCAAAATAATGGAATCATTAATCATCTTGTCATCCATTGTTCTAAATTCCAATTCTCATACTACCCATTCTGTAGTATGCAAGATTTTTTTCCATCACAGTATGTTGCAAACAGTGGTACATGGATGGTGTTGTTTTGCCATTTCCTGTTTTTCCCATTTTTCATTTTCCATTTTTGATTTTTGACAGTACACATCAGAATAAGATTTTGAAAAAACAGAATAAGACTGAATGAATTTGTGACAATTCTGTTTTTACTTTATTAACTGTAGACAAATTTAGCTAAAGGTAATAAGTTCATGCTTTCCATCATCAGTGAATGCTGACAATGCACAGTAGAAGTAAGTATTTATAGTAATAAATTAAAACAATGTAAAGCCTTACACAGGATCTGTATCTGCGCTGTCACATCAGTTGGGGCTTCGGGAATTTATGCTAGTATTATAATTGAAATACATTTAATGTATTCACCGCTGAAGGTTGTTCCCGTGATTAGCATGTGTAGCTAAGGGGTTTTCAAGGTGAGTTTGCAGGATTAGTGTCTGTTGCCATGGGATTTTAAGGTGAGTTTTCAAGATTAGCTTCTGTAACTGTGGGATAAAGTAACAGGCAGCGTCTACCACATAAAGAAGGTGAGTGTTTAGTGTCCCGACAGCTCACTGTCTCATAGACAGCAGCCCTAACCTTTTAGAGAGCTGCTCTCGTTCACCTGCAAATACAGACACTGCCATCAGGCATATATTTGTGTTTGTGTGTGTGTGTGTTTGCCCCTGAGAATATATATCAATCATTGCTTCAACATAAGCTCAGTCACTCCGCCAGAAGAAAACTATCATTCATTGGTCCTTCAGTCTGTATACTGAGTGTGTGTATGGGCCTGTGTTTACATTGTGTGTACAGCATTCATATGTATCATTTCTCCTAATGGGGTCTGGGTCTTCTTACAGTAGATTACAGTAGTGCCTGTTTGTCTGTAGTCTTCTTCAGCCAATGACAAACTTTCTGCTGTCTTTTCCTCCAATCAAAATGCTCCACCAGTCCTCCAGTCACAACTACTTGTTTCCCCTTCCCGTTGATTCTCCAGTCACAATACTCCTTGCTGCAATAAGTTTCCATCTAAATCCAATCATATTGCTCCTTACTGTCACCTCCTACACTTTCGTGCTGTCTGGTGGTTGGGTAGAAAGGCTCCCTGTAGTCTAAATAGTGCACTAGTGATGCAGCCACACCTGCTATTACTTTGAAATCCAGATTTCCTCCCCTCTGCACCCTGTTTGTTTCTGATCTGTGTGTATTGGTGGAGATACTTGTCTTTACACTCAGAAATACTGTTTTTTCTAAGTTAAAAAATTATACTGAAAATGTAAATGCATGCTAAAGTTACATCTGTTTAGTTTTTGGAGCATTCATCTCAAAATGCAGATAATCTGTTTGTTCATCTTGTTAAGAAAACAGCCTTTATTCGTTATTAAGCAGTTTTTTTATAGCAGATATTTTAAAAAGCAGCATACGCTGACGCAGTGTCTCCCCCTGCAGGTGAGTGAGGTGGAAGTGAACGGACAGATCGAGGCCGTGTGTGAGAGTGTATTCAGTGAGATGGAGTCTAAGGCCGTAGACGCTCTGGACCTGCCGATGTCCGGATGCTTCCGCATGAGGAGCCACAGTTACGTGAGGGCCATCGAGAAGGGCTGCTCACAGGAAGAGGAAGAGGAGAGGGCGTCCCGTCAGGCCATCTCACCACCCCGAACTGCAACAACTGTCAGAACCATTCAGAGCAGCACAGGTATGAGATCGGTCGAGGTTTTTGATGATTTAAAGGGGCTATATCACATTTCTTTAATCTTTTATGAAGAACGACTTTACTGTGAAGTACTTTCAGAACTCAAAAATCAATACAAAAGTGGCTTGTTTTGAACTTTATAATCACACAGACTGAATTTATTACCACACCACAACCCACAAAAATGGCCCAAAAATCAAATTATGACTGTTGTGGGCCAAAAAAGCTAAGTGACACAGTGATGCAAGCACTTCTTTTTTCCTTCCAATAACAGTTTTCTGTTTCATTCTAAATAACACTCACGCTGTAGTCTACCTGCTACTTCATCAGCATGACTATACAGAGCCAAGGCCTCTCTCTCATTCTCTGTCTCTCTCACTCTCTCCCGCTCTCGTGCAGCTTGTCGTTTAATTACAGCGATTAAAGAGTCTCGTTCATTGTCCTCGTCACACTGTCATCAGGGTCGTCGTCAGCTAATTAAAAACATTAACAGACGAGTGGAATGAAGAGAGACGGAGAGAGAGAGAGCACACGAGGGAGAGAGAGAGCGCGAGGGAGAGAGAGAGCGCGAGGGAGAGAGAGGGAGAGAAAGAAAGAGCGAGAGACAGAAAGAGAGAGGCAGCAGACAAGACAAGAATAGATGGAGCTGAGGTCTGGGGATTTGGGGAGTGACCTCTGCAAAGGTCAATCACAGACATTAAACTCTATCTTGTCCCGTGTCCCGTGTGTGTCAGATTCTGTCTCTTTAAATCGCTCATAAAAGGCCGTAGATTTAAAGTCAGTCAGGCTTAGTTCAGGCTTAATTACTTTTGCAGGCCAATATTGCAATATTCACTTAAATGAGATGATAATCAGTTACAAAAGAATCCCACAGGCATGTGGTGGACTATTAAAATGTGAAAGTCACATTGCTGGGTTTGAATCTGGCGTAAACTCATATTATAGTTTTTTGCTGCGTTTCTGCAACTTTTGCAACCGATAAGCAACAAATACTGCATGATTTGAATGTTTATATTTACATACTATTCACTGAAATTGCAACTTATCAGACTTACAAGGTTTATCTGCGTTTATATTTTTGCATTATTTCAAAAAAATAACTACCACAATATAATCGCAGATTTTTTGATTTCCTCTTTTGCTAGCTGTTATATAATGCTAGCTATATGCTAGCTATTATTTATAATAGGCCACTAGTCAACTACTGTGTGTACACATCACAGGTGTAATAGTCTTCAGAATCCTTTTAATTAAAAAATTTTTTTTAGTTATTTTTATTAAGTTTTTGTTAAGTTAAACTTTAGTCCTGTCTTTCTTTGTATCCGTTTAAGTAATTGAGACCATCTTACATTAGTCACTGAAATTGCAACTATAAATAATTGCAACGCGATTTAAAGCGATTTACAGTGGATTCAAGGTGTGTTACAGTGGATTTATCAGCATGTGTGTTCTCTGGGAATCAAACCGACAACCTTTCCAATGTTATTGTAATGCTACATGCTTTGTACAAGCTTTGCATACTTTGCACAAACTTTGATTTCTCTTCTGTCCATTATCTTCTCTGAATCTCATGTCTACTCAAATGAAAAGCCCCCTTTGTTTTCTAAATACATTTGTCAGTTACAGTTGAACAGAACTGCAGACATTGTTCAGCACAATGGTTATGTAGAGAACCAGCAGGTTTGTGGAAAGATTTGATTGACTTAATCAGATACCCAAGCAAACCAGTGTCAATGAGTTTAGCTGGCCAGTAAAATTTAATTTGCAGGAGAAATTCAGTTCCATTCACTGTAGAGCGAGGACAGCACAGGGAGCCGAGCTCACGTGAGCTTCTCTTGACCGGCACCCAGCAGCGATTAGACTACCGTCAGTGTTTATAAGGAGTCAATAGAGGAACATGAGACCTGATGGTAAAATAGTTACACAACCAGTATACTTCATACAGATGTACTTTAAATGAAATATATGCCCAATGTTGTGCCTCCAGCCCTGTGACTACACACAAACAAACATAGACATGTTATGTACTAAAGTGTCGCAAACAAAATCAATCATCATGGGAAGCCAAAAGGTACAGAAGCCATTACCAGTGATGGATGAAGGCGTGAATCTCTTGAGTAGATATGCTTGTATTCTGTGTGTGTGTGTGTGTGTGTGTGTGATTGACTGGATCAATAGACTACAGGACCCTGGGGCCCTGTAGTCAAACCAACTCATTGCATTAACACACAAACAATGAAAACGTTACAAAAAAAATTAACCCGTATGTTTGTGCACAAAAGACAATCTCACCTGATCTGTTGCTAGTGAAATTTAATGCTGATCAAAATGACTGTAAAAGGCTATAAAACACTTTTGGATGTATAAATTGTAAAATGTAAATATTTGGGGGTCTCACTGTTTACAGCCCCTGTAAGTCTGGGCCCCTTCCTTCAGTCAACAGACAGTGTATCAAAGGCAGATGTTTGCTGTTGTCCTATATTCCAGGTTACACACACATGCACACACAGAGCCGCACTCTCAAATGCTCATTTCACATTTGTCCTTTCGGCAGCTTTGATCTAAATGTCGGTTTCGTGGCATTAGAGGATTAGAACTCCCTGTTCAAGAGTTTCTCTTTTGTGTGTGTCGTCTGCCTGCATATCCAGCTCTCCTCTTTCCTGTCTGTTTCTTCTTCAGGGAAATGGGACATGAAGCTTTTATGAAACACCAGCCCCTGAACAACCATAGTGAGAGATCTGAAGTCTGGGGAGAATGATGCCCCTATTCTTCTGAGCTGCAGAATGACCCTGATTCATCAGCCTGATACTTAGCAGCTCCTAGATATGAGCATTATAATCACTGTGAAGCTGTATTTGCTAGGAACATATTTCCCACAAAGACTTATTACGTTCTGAAGTTGTTATGCAACGGAAAATGTCAGCAATTAATGGATATATCTAGAGCCTTGTTGTCCTGTGAGACTCATCCAGACCCGATACATGAAAATACATTTCTGCCACAATATATTTCGCAGCATTTTGAAACAGGACAGAGATGGTTTATTTGATATTAAGGGAGTAAATCATAAATCCTCTTTATATGTGTGACAGAATTTAAAAGGCGGAAGGAATTGTTGTCAAAAATGTGGATGGAGCCAAATGAATGCGTGTATGAGGATGTTAGTCATGTGTGATGTGTAATAAGATTGTGTATAGCGTGGAATAACTAGGAGTAGAGACTCAGTTGTTGTTGTTGTCAGTGGAGAAATGACTGAGAGAAACTGAACAGAGGGAGGAAGCGTTACTGTTGTTGTTGTACCGCACGAGGGCGCACTTGAACACACGCACTGTTTGCTGTATCGCTTTAAAGATGACACGCACGTAAATGAATGACATGTACAGATGA
>JBAJNP010003826.1:0-37038 GCA_036877545.1 Yasuhikotakia modesta
CTCACACACGCTCACACACGCTCACACACACCGATCGCACACAAGGCTGCCTGTGAAATATCTGACAGTATCTTATAATCAGAACATTTAAAAGCTTCATCTGTTGTTTATCCTTAATAGCTTTGGTGAAAATAAATCACACAACTTGTACTTATTTTTATACACATTTGAGGTACATTTCGCACACAATTTCGTGTTCAGCAGGGCAAAAAACGAAAACAAAAAGGCTAATAACAACAAAAGTGGGTCAATAATAGCATCAGGGTTTAAACTTGCACAACAATTATAATAATCACAGGGCCTGAATTTGACACATTAATAACAGACCTTAATATCTGCTTGTGTACATTTCAGCCCTCAAGTATAAGGTTGTACATACTGAATTATGGATATCACACATTTTTAACCAATAACAAGAATCACAACATCAAAAAATAAGATTTAACAATGTAATTCAATTAGAAATGTCTATGAAAACAGTTATAAATATTAATTTTAATATAGGGGCTTGTTAATACAGTTTAATAAATAAGCATTGTTAAATAACTGGGTCAGTTTTGAGATTAAATTGTAAAAATTTGGTAGGTACAATGAAAAATATTTCCTACATTAACTTTTTTTATATTTTCTTTATATTAGTAAGTGAGTTTACTGTATTTTGGTAGGTACAGTGAACAGCAGTAACTGATCTCAGACCAGCTTTAAGAACAGGTATCTTTCTGCCTACAATTTTGCACATTCACATTATAACGTCTTGGGCTAATTTTAGCAAATATTTAATTTAACAAATTTATGCAGCTTAGAAAAGCTGCAATGATAACATTTGGAGAAAATTTAGATTAAAGCAAAAAAGTATTTTGCATATTTTGTAAAGTACTGATTTGAAGTTTAAAAAAATAAATGACTCTTTAAAAGCAAGATGCATTTTCTTTAAGCTAGCCATTTATCTAACCTAGATAATAATCTAGATAGCATGTTAGCTAATACTTACTAGATCAGCAATTTTAGTTAATAACTCCCTTGTAAATGGTTTCCATTTTTTAAACAACAGGTTTAGGTGACATTAATAAAGAATGAAAATACCTGAACACAAACAAAACCAACAGAGAAATATTAAATGAAAAGCATTGAACTAAAGGCAACTGGAACGTATTTCTAAACTCTATTTAAACAATCCTGATCACAGATCAATAATCAATAGTGTTTTCATTACCAATCATTACATAGCCAATGACAGCTGAGACGTTTTGGACACATGGCACAGGAAAAAGATGCACTTAGTAATTGCGACAACAGACCTGTTCAAACTTTCCATACTTCTGAGGACAAACAAACATAACAAAAACTGACAAAGCCAAAATTAATTGAAATAATAAAGGGGCATCGACGGACGCTCCTATTGGCCAAGCTGCTAAACGAAAAACAAACAGGTAGCTCAAAACAATTACGTACAAGGACGAAAAAAACAGGCGTGTCACAGATTTCTCATAATGCAAGCAGATATCTAGATAAACGCGGCGTACACGTAACGCACAGATTAGGTTGTGGTAGATCTGTGAAAGAAAGAGAGAGAGAGAAACAGAGAAAGTCAAAAGGCATGCAGATCTAACACACATCCGCAATGTTGTCGGTGTGTCAGTCCAAACACAACCTGTTGCCAACAGCAGCAGTCCAATTCCGACAACACCCAAACACGGAATAAGTAGTCGCGGCGGGCAAGGTCAAAGGTCATTGCCCAAATAACACTTTCCACTGCTTAGCGCCCCCTGTTGTCCGACGGGAGATGGAATCTAGGCTAAGGAAACATCTGCTGTGTGAATTCAGGTGAATGCTTGTGTATGTAGTCGAGTAGTTTATTTTGTGTCTGTGTTCCTGCTTCATGAGGGCGCCTGGTTGTCATGGTTACCGTCGCCACCACGGTGACTTAGCCATCCTAGCGGTCAGGACAAATGAAAGAGCATGTAAGTGGCACAGCGCTCAGTGATTGGTCGGCCCGTTGCTCTGGGGGGTTTGGCTAGAGATGTCTAAAAAAGCCGAACGCATGATGTTGTACGATCGTTCAGTGAGTGATGTCACGTCCTCTGCTGTCAGTCCCTTCGTCTCAATTTTCGGAAGAATTTTCAAAGTGATGGTGCCTGGTGGTTTAAAAAAAAACATTACGGTCATAATCACAGATCAACAACAACAACATCTCACTCCAGGCCTAATAAAACCTCTTACAAAAGCAAAACAATGCAATCACATAAATCTAAATCTATGTTCCAAGATGTTCCATCTTTAAGAGCTGTGACTTAGTGTTTGGATACATTGAGCATCAAAATTGATGCTGATTCAAAAATGCAGGTTTGAGTCCAACTTTACAAGAGTCATTTAACAGGATTCCATTATTTCCTCTTTTCTGTCTTTTCTATTTCTGCTTTGCTTTTCATAAAGGACTGAAGAAAAAAAAACGACGTTACCTGATTTGAACTCTTTCTCTTTCCGTAGGTAGAAGTTGTTGTAGGAGGAGAACACAATGGGTATGATGGGAACCTGAGGAAAAGGGAGGGGAGGGGTCAGTCAATGTGATTAATGTGATTGTTTTAAACCGTGTATATAAAACACACACACACACGTATCAGGTCCAGAGAAGAAATCTGTAACATTTTTTCCGCCCTTTATTAATTTCCTGTGACGGTTTGATGGCTTAGAAAACTAACGCTTCTCTGCTCAAAATACCATATAATTTAAAGCATCATTCATCTAGGTACCCTCAGCTAACACCACTAACTTGTTTTCTTAAACCACTGAACAATTCTAAAACTGCATTGTAAACCACATTGTGTCTGTATAACTACTAGAGGTAAAACACACATCCGCTCTACATTTTACCTTAGCTAATGAAAACATCAGGGCTCCATTACTCTGGTCTATATTAAGAGACGTCTGTCTGCTCATCTGCTTTTGATTATGTCGACCTGGCTTTCTGAAAACTGTTCTGCTGTGTAATGATATATAAATACCCAAATATCAGCATACACTGGAATTTATAAAACAGATAGAAAGACTATAACAGATAGACAGAAGTATTACACACTTCTGTTGCCCTAAATGAACTTGTCATGTGTAGCAACGTTTGTAATTCATTCCACATGCTCATTCCAATCTCTCTCTATCACACACACTCTCTCTCACACACACAACACACACACGCTGTCATAACCTGTCCACTCTTTCTGTCTCATGTCTGATCAATGTTACAATGATTACAATGTTATTGACCCAATTAAATGAAAAACAAAAATTCTGAAGGCTGAAACGAAGTTCTGTGGCTGAATTGGTTTCTACACAGGTATTATGCTGCAAATACACACCCCTGCACACACACACATTTGATGTTTTTAATAACCACAAAACCTATATAATAAAACAGAAAGTTATTGATCCAACCAGGCTGAATGCGTGTCTTAAACACAATCACACCAACAACACAAATGCTGAATTCTCTGGGTGGGCTGGCATGAGTCTTTATTAACGTCCCTTAAGCAAGGAAAACACGCAGCAGGACTACATTTCATGCGGCTTGTGGGAACTGGGTTTATGTAGATCAAATGGTTAAAGCATCTGTTGGGTAAAATTCGGGTGAAACGCATCTGTTGGCTGAGACATTACGCTACAACAGCACAAAATGTATACAGTAAACAATAGCAGAGGAGCAAGTGCTCCCTCTGTTGGTCAAGATATGGCTCAGCAACCCACGGCGATAGGTGGGAACTTTGAACTGACACACGGGTTTCAAAGGTTAATGTAGCGCCTTTGCTCTTATGGCGTTTAGTGACAGTGGCTCAGAGCCTGGCCAGGTAAATCACCTTTGCACCCGTGAGGAAGATTTATTAATCTGTAAGTAAAGAAGCAAATAAAGTTTTTATCTGTGAGGAAGTCTGTATGGGAATGCAAGTCCTTTTGGGAATGCAAGTGCTAGTCTTATTTAAACACACAACTGTTCCAGACAAACAATCTCAGGTTCTTGTTTGTACCGCTGTTTAAAAGTCTTTTGATGCAGCTGGTTTAATGTGTTAAGCTCACCTGCGCTTTAACAGCCAGATGAAACGCCCCCTTTTTAAAGGGCAAAAGGTCGCCCTTCTGATTCCGTGTGCCCTCAGGAAACACCCACAAGCGAATCTGGAGTGAGAAGAAGTTCAGTGTAAACAGAAAATGAGATCATTGTAACTATAACAGCCTTTGAAAAACAGTGAAGTCAATAGATTCACATTCCTAGATTCCAAATTTCATATTTAAATCTAGATTTGCATATTCGGAAAATATTAGCGCTTGAGGAGACAAAACAATTGTGTTTTAACCAAAAACAGATATTAAAAACTTTACAGCCCCTAAGTGATAAATTGATCCTAGACCAATCACATTCAAGGAACTACCACGATGACATCATCACTGTTGGGCGTCATTGTGGTTTTCTGTGCCAGTGAATTATGAAGATATGTAGTGTTTCCTAGTAAAGACATGCCTGCTCAGCCAGGACAGTTTTAGCAGCGTCGTCCATGACGGTCTTGGCGTCGGTGGTCTTCTTGCGGTTGATGAAGACGATTCCTCCCAGCCAGCAGATCATGCCCACTGTCCCCGCCCACAACAGCTCCTTCTTAGCAATCATGGTACAGCGGTCCGGCAGAATCTCCATCATGCCTGCAGATGATGCGATCGGTCATGTGACGTCTGGGCTTGCAGTCTGATAGGTCGAGGTTTAGCCAATTGCATTTCAGCAGATCCTGCTGATTTTTGATTTGATTGGTGGAGTTTGATTCTTGACATACTGTGGCATGTTTGGTGATGGATGCAGACAGCACCAGGTGTGTGTGAATTATCTTTTTAAAAATCTAAAAGTAAGATTTGGTTTCTGTGACGGTTAGGTTTAGGGGCCACTGTATACAGTATGTACAGTACAAAACATCAATCGTCTATAAACCATGAAAAGCTGTGTGTGTGTGTGAGAGAGTGTTTGTGTGTGTGTGTGCATGTGTGTGTGTGAGTGTGTATGTGTTAATTCACCTAGCACGTCCAGTGATGATTGATGGTTGGAGATGATGACATAAGGTCCATCTGTCTGTAGATGTTGCCAGCCGCTGACCTCATATCGCAGCCCAAGGAAATACTTCACATGTCGAACCAAAAACCTGATCACCCTGTAAAACATCATTCAAGTTAAATATCTTTAGTAATATAAGCCATATATTTATACACATACATATATCCATAGCTAAATATATGGATATACACATATACAATATATATGTAGATGATATAGCTTCTATATATTTAGTACTTCCATTTGGTTGATAAATTATATTACATTCTTAATATCATATTAAGTTCAACAGTTCTTATCACTGTACACACAAGTTAGCTTTGTTCTGTATAGTGACAAAATGTTTATTGTATGAATTTGAAAGGCTGAAAAAGACATTAAAGATACCAGCAAGACCTTTGAACACATTAGAGGTTTATATCAGTTCTATCAAATATGTAAAGCAAACGCAAGCATGAGCCATTTTAGGTTAAAAACAACACAACTGATGTGTACGTCAGATATGACACACACGCACAAGACACAATACACACACACACAAACAGTAGAAACTAACTTGATGGGTTACTTTAACTTGGTTATAAATATTTACACAGAGCTGTGGATGTTCTGTATTGTGTTTTCTTAACAAATGAGGATAGCGAGAGGCTGGAGATACGCAGAGACATGGTAGCATGTGATGGTTTTGTTATCATCATCTGTATCTGTTTGCTTGTATATGACAAGCCAAAACATTTCAGACACCCGTATGTGAGTATGTGTGTGTGTGTGTGTGTGTGTGTGTGTGAGTGAGTATGGGTGCAAGATGATTATCAGGCCTTGAAGCTCTCATAGCAAACTAATCTGAGAAGATGAGTCAGTCTGAGACGCCCACAACAACGTCAGATGCTTTGGTATGTACAGCAACAGTAGTGAGTCTTTCTTTACCAAGAAAAGAAAATTAAAACATTGTGCTGTTAATCAATTGATACCATGAATGAAGGACGTTTTATTACAATCATACAGTACCATAGTAGTTTACAATCACAGCAGATTACAATCATGGACTACAGCACAGTGCTACCATGTTTTTGGACTATGAGTACCATATCAAAGTATATCAAAGTACCGTGGTAACATACCTAGTTAAGGTCATGCGGTACGAGTTGAATAAAGGACAATTTTACAATGTGCTGTGCTGGAAGGGCACCAGTCTGATGTCTGAACTCTACTGAGCGTGTGTGTTAATCAAGATTTCAGAACAGCTGATGTTCAAGGTAACTAACAAACAAAGTTTGACGAAACCAATCATCCACCATCTCTCACCCTTTCCCTAAGCGCATCAATGTCCCCTCATATCACCTCAGTCCTGGTGAGTCAATCACTCCTCACACTGATAAAGGAGAGAGAGAGAAAGAGAGCAAAATAGAGAGAAAGACAGACAGAGAGAGAGCAAGAGAGAGCAAAAGAGAGAGAGAGAGAGATTCTGTATCACCCCAGGGGTCCCTTAAATAGGTTAAATAGATTTTGTTTTCTCTGTGTTAATCCTATAAAGCAGAAATTACTTTGTCAAAATTAAAACAATTAATCTTGAGTTTGAGTTTGTAGTTAAAGGTAGGGTAGCCTGTTTTGGAGAGACTAGCAAAAGCAACCTAGCTTTGAAAGAATAAGGCCCCACACTTCCACCAAACAGGTTAAACATAGTAAAAACAAAACATACTTGACACTTAAACACAAAGTTCTGTTTTCATCACATCCAATGTTCCAGGTAGTCAAGTCTGATTCTGTTTAAATTCTAATTCAGATTCTGCTTCACTTTGAGATGAGTGTGCACGAGTCTGAACATAAAACAGACTCACATATGACACAGAGAGTTGTGAAATCCAGATAAGCTATGACAAGAGCACTGATGAAACAGGACACCACCCATTTTACTCCCTGACATGTGTTCTGCTGGTTGGTTAATCTGGGTGTCAGGTCACCCTGTTAAAACAGGGTAAACATCCACGACTGAAACACTTAGCCCAATAAACTTGGAGAAAACAGTCTGGGTATATGTGGCATGATCAAATTCCAGTATTAACCCTATCCGGTATGTACTATACTAGCACTAGTGACAATACAGTTACACTTGATAGTTGACAGTAAATGTACACCAGGCCGGACACATGAGCTCATGTAGTCCTGGTATAATTACCACCAAACGTCACATGACTCACATCCCCACAAGTTTAGACCGCCACTGAGTAAACCTGCTTACCTGAACAGATTCACCTGTGAACTTTGACCCCACTGCCCTGCACTGTTAGCTTGATTCACTAATCTACCATCAAATATCGCTAACAATCAGAAAATAACAACTACAAGAAACTGAACACAGTCTTGGCTTGTTTGTTTTCTGGTACCCACTTAAAGACTGCTGTTATTTTGTGCTTGTCAATGTGATCGTTGTTGCCCCTGTATAAATCAATGGACAAACTGTTCTGGTGACTACGAAACGATTAGACTTGTAGATAATAGTTCCTTTAGATAATAGTTCCTTTCGAAGCCATTTAAAGGAACTCTAGATTGGGACGGCCGCAGACAGGAACCTTTGTGCTAGACCCCAGCCTTTTAATTTTCATATCACATGGTGACTATTATTGTGGGCTACACCACAGGGCTGCTTTTCATAGCAGGTGATCGTATAACACACAACACACGACACAAAGATCCTGTTTGCATGTGTATTCACATGCCAGACCGTTTACATTGCTCAAACAGCTTCATAAATGAATCCAGGTATTTTTAAAGAACGGTCTGGGTTCTACACAAGCTGGGTTCTATCAACAGCATCAGTGGCCGGCTGTCAACAGCCACAACATTTCCCAAAGTTAAGGGGAACAAACAAGAACTGCAGGGGTCAACAGGAGGTCTTCACAACAAGCCACAAAGTGTGTGTTTATAATGTTTATAATGGCCAATGCTCGACTGTTGTTTAGACTAGACTGACAGCTGTCAATCCATCTCAGCGTTCACGTTCTGCGTCATAAAACGCACGTCACACCGGCTGCGTTCTAGAACGTTACGGAACGTTTCAAAATGATTCTCTGCGCGAACATCGATTCCAAACGGAACCGCAATTTCATCGATCAGCTGTCAAAGCGTGACGCCGGGTTTCATCCAGCGCCATCGACCGCGAATCAAATCAACTGCACCGGTCGAGCAATGAAAGCGGTCCATCATGTCCTCATAAATAGACATACAGGGTCTTTCATAAACACGGATCTCGGAAACCTGCGTTGGTTTGATACTCAAACGCTTTCACAGTCACATAATCAAACATAAACACAGGGTCGCCATCTCCCGACCGCACGAGATGCTAAACTAGCTAGCACGCTGCTTATTTAAGTAAAATGCATGCGCGCGTTTACGCCGTTTAAAACCTATATAACGCATGCAACATGTTTATACATCACTGTAACAGTCAACCAGACGTGGGGTACAGAGGCCTGCGTGCGCGTTCGCGTATGAAGTTAGCGAGCTGGCTAAAGACCCCCAGCGCACGATCCTAACATCTGTTCACCCGGTGCATTCCGTCACAAACCCGCATTTTAGCACAACATGTGGGTTTAAAAGGGCAATTTAGTGCTTGCAACTCACATGCAATGGTGAAATAAGATGTAACTGCGAGATGCACGTGTGTAGCATCACAGTCCTTCAAGATAACATGCGCTGTGTTTTCATTACTAAACCACATACATTGCAACGACAGTCTTATAAATGCAACACACGCTAGATTAAAGTTAACGCGACATAACTCACCTCATATTCTCAATGTCTCTCCCGCCGCTTTTCACAATGCAAATCGGTATGGCTATAACAGCCAGAAGCATCATGTACGCCACATAGAAGCACTTTTTGAAATAGAAAACCAACGTGCTGCTGGTCCAAAGGAGGACCGGGAGAACAAGCAGCAGAACCAGCATCCACATGGCATCCATACCCGCGACCGGCTCCCCCGGGTGAGGAACGGCAGTGATAGCAGGCCAGCGGTGGAGTGAAGGGTGGACCGTACGGGACTAGCTCACCACCCAGCCTACATCAGACACCACGTCCGAGTCGCACACTTGAGCAACTTAAACGATTTACTCTGGCTTGTCGTCTACGCGATATCACACGAAAGAGGCTCAAGTCAATATAAACAGGCAGGAAGCACGGGGTGAGACAGGCACGGGTTATCTGCGGAGCTGCGTGGTGGTGTAACCTTTGGCCGCCTGTAGTGTTACCAGCGAATCGTCCAGAATCGTTCAGAATCGTTCCTTTGAATTGAATCTTTTGGGTGATTCAATCGAGCCAACAGTCTGAATTATTACCCTCGTACCGATGTTACCATGGTAACCGTAGTTTCAATAAGCTTAATGTACCATTATTATTATTATTATTATTATTATTATTATTGTTGTTGTTCTGTAAATGTTATGATTATAAAAGCGTTTGATGCTTTAACGCCACGCATACAAGCAAACGTCCTGAAGCCACAAGCAACAAACTATTACACGCAATCTATATGCAATTGAATTTGCATGTGTTTTTGGTTACATATCTGGGGGATATAAACACATTTACCCAGGGTACCTCTTTGCTTGCTCGTACCAGTACCAATAGACTCGAACTAACCGGTTCATCGACACAAAACGATTCATGGCTCTCATGTGTTGAAGTTTGAAGCCCTCCTCGTGTGTGTTTCCGGGTACTGGCTGCTTGTGTTTCCTTGTCATTGCTTCCACGTTGGCGACGTGTGTGCATGGTTCAGTGTTTTGTTGAAATCACAATTGTATTGTTCAATACAAATAAAGACACAATGTGCAATACGGGAGTGTTACAACAGGAACAGCCTGAAATACAATGAAACATTGTGCAGTTTAACTGAACACTGGAACAGTTACTGAGCATGAATCACAATGAACGAACGTATTTACATCTAATCTGCTTATACAAATATATGCATTTCTTTGTCTAATGCAGTTAAATTACAAACCTTCAGACTCTCTTGTTATAAACAAAAACTTCATGGGGGAAAAAACATTATAACTTCACATGTCTGTAAATGTCTGTAAATAAGTGGAAAAGACGAATGCAATGAAGTTACTTGTGGTCACGAGTTGCGAATCAATGCTACAAGATTAAGTAACAAGATTACAGATTACAGAAGGTCCAGTTAACAAGACTAACGGATTAACCAGGGTGTTTAATCTAATACAGTCCCATCTTTAAGGCTGCTGAAAAAGAGGGATGTTTATCTGTTAACACATTTAAAATGTGACCTAAATATATATATATCACTGTTAGAGTTAAGCATTCACCTAAAATAAGAGTAAGTGTGGGGTTTATTTTAAAACAGTATTGTTTTTAACATGCAAACCACACGTCAAGCTAGTGGTAAGGATGTGTGTTTTCAAAAACACTTAAACGTGAAATAAAGTGAATTAAAAGTAATGACACTAAATAAATAAATCACGCTAAATAAATATATATTGTAATGTTTAATAAAAATCTGATGCTGACAGTTTTGAAGTTTGTCCTCAAATACAATGTGTGCTGTACATTCAATATCCATAACTATAACAACAGTGGTTTAACATTATTTAAGATACTAGCAGTATATTTAAAGTACATATTTCTTTATTTTATTATGTCTCCATTCATGCATGTTAGTTTTTTTTTACTTCAGGATGTCATCATTTATCATGGATGTGAAGAGACACGCATAACAAAAACGTTTGTGGATAAAATCGTCTCCTCCGCTTTTAAAGAAAGAGTAAAGAAATGAAAGGGACATTTTATTCTTTTCTTTTAAAGGGAACGCATCGTATTTTCTGTCGGTAGTGTAAATCTGGGTCTCCACTTCCCCCTTAAGGCGCTTTGTGGAGCCACAGTGAGACCGATTGTCTCCAGCTGATCGTTTCCCAGACTCTGTGCTTCTCGTACGCGCATCGCCTCCTCCGCATGTCTCCGGCTCAGCACCGGGAGAAGAAGCGCGAGATGCAAATACGACGCAAACATCAGCGCTGATTTCGAAAGCGTCGTTTGCGGCGCGAGGATGATGGCTGCGGCTCGCCAATTTCTAGACGCAACGCGTGCAAATGGACGCGTGATGCGCGAGCGTGCGCTCGTCCTTGAGTTGAGCGTCGCAAGCATGTAACGTTTTACCGATGCATGCCCGAGTGCGCCTCGAAACAAAAGCCCGGAGCGATCAGATGTGCGTGTTTGTTTCTGCGCTTGTTTCCAGATGCGCGTTGCTTTTCTAATGGAGGAGATGAGAAGCTGATTTTATTGTGAAGAAGATTTTCTTTATCTGTGCTGTGAGTGTTTCTGTGAAGATGCCGCGGACTCTGCGGAGGTTGGCGCATCTGGTGCTGTTCTGCCCGTTATCCAAGGGCTTGCAGGTAACTCCGTCTACCTGTACGTCAGGTATCGTCAACATCAGAAATCTATCGTGGTTCAACAGCGGGAGTCAATAACGTGTGCTTCACAAATGTGTGTGTTAATAAAAGTATCAATGAGTAATGCATCATGATTTAATAGCATGCTTGGACTACCATGCATACTTTATAATGATATATAAAACAGTACACATACTGTATTATGGTATTTACACTCCATGTGTACTTAAAAGAATCGCAAAAACTAAGCATATACATTCTATGTGGACAAATCCACATTTTTTTAAACACAAAAAGCACCAAAGCCATCATGATATACTTTGGTTGGACATAATGTCATTTTAATGTTGGTTTAGTTAGGGTACATTGGTGTACAATGTAAATATAATCATGCATGATGATAATTATTCAGTATTATTATACATTTTTCATGCAGCACATTAAACAAGTGTAAAATGTCATTATTTTCCAGGCCGAGCATGTAAACAAATATTTACAATAGAATGTGTAGTGTTAGATTTTTGTGTTAGTACATCGTATTCCCAAACAAATACTGCATTGTTGTGCAGAGGAACACTAAGTGCTTAATGCACGGGGCCGGCAGTGTTTTTGGAGTTGCGTGTTGAGGGCCTCTGTCATAAAAGCACTCACCATAAGTGCAGTGTGACCCTGTCAGGGTGTGCGGGTCAAACCTGTCAGATTCGTCTCTGAACTCTGCTCAGAAGATCACAAGTGCAGATTTTCTTCTTGGAAGAAAACAACAAGGGTTTGATTTAAAGGCAAAGTTCACCCCAAAACTGAAAATGCCGTCAACGTTTAGTCACCCACTTTCTTGTCTTTTTCTTTCTGGTCTTTTTTCTGACTTTCTTTTCTCTGAGGAGCACAAAATGAATTATTTATAGCAGAATGTTACTTACTGCAGGGTTCTGCTTTTTTGTGAAAGTGAATGCTGACAAAGACCAACAGCAGAACTGAGAAATATTTAACAGTAATATTTATTATGCGTTTTTGGAGCCTGGTCGTTTTCTGAGGCTAGGACATCTTCATACATCTGCCTTTTTTCATGCTAACATGAAACACAAACGCTATACAGGAATGGGGCTTAGCAGTTGCATTCTAACTATTCTTGTATTAATAACATCACATTTCCTCAGCGCTCGGAAAACAGGGCTTTATTAAAGTTATTAATAAGTTATTTGTAGCTGAAATGGATGTACTTTAAAGTGCGGCACATAATTGCCCGTTCAGCCCTGTGTTATGGAAGAGCGCACACAGGCCGAATTTAGGTTTCTAATAACAGTTGTCTGTGTCAACAGGCAGTAATGAGATATGTGTGTATTCACAAAGTCACACAACACACAAACACTTTCCCACTCCAGCACAGAGAACAGTCGCTGCCTTTGGTGTTTTCTGCCCTTTACACCTGAAAACTGTCCAAGAGACGCTGTTATATCCTGGGACACATGCTAATGATCCTCGGAGAGAGGTGACACTATCTCTCTGTTGTTGCTGTACAAACAGGCTTTGAGGGTTTGTTAATACAGAGACCAGAATTTTCAGAATGTTAATTTGTATAAATGATCTATGTGTTCTGAACATCTAAGAAGTGTAAAAGTATTTTCAGCACAAACAGGCTAGTCAACCTTTGAACATCAAATGATGGCGGTTTGGCAGCCAGCATCAGCGTTTGTCCCGATGAACTTTTGGTGTTACTGTTGTCCTCGTGCTTTTTAATGGAATGTTACAAAAACAACAGTTTATATGTGTCACGTTTCATAATGTTGAGTCTTTCCTTCAGTCCCGTCTGCCAGCGGTGAAGGTCAAGTATCTGTTGGTGGTGTGGTTCGGCATACTGGTGGCCAGTTGGGTGATTTACATGCAGTACTCCTCATATTCGGAGCTCTGCAGGGGACATGTCTGCACCATGATCATCGTAAGTGATTTTGTTAAGGTGATAATCACTTCCCATCACAATCATAAGCCGCTCGTATGCGGTTCTTCATAATGATTGACAGGCACATTGAATTGCTTGGTAGAGTGCACATGAATAGCTTTATGTTTACAGTCTGTTTCCTCCTGTCATTGCACTTGACCGCTGACTGAAAGAGGAAGCAGGAAATAAAAGGAGGAAGTAGGAAATAAAATGAGGAAGTAGAGAGCTGGCAGTTTAAAATAATGCCATTATGGAAATAAAATGTAAATATTCAGTTTTTTTAGAAAGCATATCATGCTGTGTGATATTTAATCAAATTCTGAATCTAGACAATGTAACACATGTAGTTTGGAGGAAATAAACAAACTCACACACTTCTAAACCTCTCTATGGTTTATAGGTGGTTACATCAATTTGACAGTGTTTATTTGTGACTTCTGATCACTTTGACATCATTTCAACACTCTGTAAGATTTAAAGTTCTGTCTCTCTCATCACTTACACTTCATTTACCTCATCAGCTCACTGGATTTTAGCTTTAAAACCTGAAATGTTTGTGTTAAATATGGACTGATGGCTTTTAGACACTCACTATAATGACACCAGTGACTAATGCCTTATTTTTTGCTGATGTGTGTTTTAGTGTGATCATTATCACAGGGGAATAATCTCAGGGTCAGCATGCAAGTCTCTCTGTGACGAGAAAACTCTCTCTCTTCAACACTGTCTTTCAACGTCACCGACACACCAAGTGAGTGTTTATACCCTCAAAAACAACACGCAACACAAACAGTCAATACACAACATTACATAGTTTTTCAGTTAAACAACCCTGTGTGTGTGTGCAGGTGTACAGTGCTGTTTGGAAAGAGAAAGCTGTCTTGGTGAAGTGTGGAATTGAGGAAAGCATGAGAGAAAACAGTCCTGATTCTCCACTGCGACACGATATCAGCCTCTACGACAAACCCACCCGAGGAACGTCCATGGATGAATTTCGAGCGATGCTGCATTCCTTTCTCAAGGTCTTCTCTAGACCTTTTCTTGTCCTCATTTACATCATCAGGCCATATTGTGCCCTTAGCAACCGCACACACACATACATACATACATATACATACATTGCCATTCATTAGGCCTGGAGGTTGTGTTCTATTTCTTACAAATATGTTCTAAGATGTCAACAAAGTCAGGGAGAAAACTATTCTAGGGATATTTTTGCTTTGGTGTAATTACTTCTGATTGGCTGATTGGTTTTTAAATTCTAGAACTTCAGAGGATTCCTGTGAATGTAAATGTGTTGTGACTGATATAGGAGATGTTTTCTGCAGAACAGGAAATGGGAAACAAAACACAAGACAGACTAACCCTGTCAGAGCTTGCAGCGGTTCCTCAAGGTTTCCTGTAGGAGGAGGGAAAATGAGCGAGAGATCAGGTGGATGGAAGTGGGGGAAGGGGTAAAATAGAGAAGAGGCCAAAAATAACTGAAGGAGCTTGAAAAGGTCACAGACGAAACAATACAGTCACTCGTGGTGTCACTGTGAGGAACAACACACACACAGATGCAGTAAATTAAACTCATTTTTACACCTTCACATTTACATTTTAATCAGACTATTAACAAATATGTGCATATATTTTTGTTATGGGAGGCAAAAAAAAATCAAAATAAATGATATTTTCCATCAAATTAAACTATAGATGTAAGTCTTTGAGAAGTTGAGAAGTTTGCATGTCTGAACAAAAATCAGTGTACTTGAGTTTTATTTGCCTACTATTGAAAAGTGCCATGTAGGTGCCTTTAAAATGTCAATTTCTCTTTCTCTCTCATTGGCTCACAGGACAGCGTGGGAGAGCAGACGTCTCTGGAAACTCTTGTAACACGCGTGATCACACTAGCAGACGTCAACTCTGATGGTAAAGTTTCACTAGCAGAGGCAAAATCGGTCTGGGCTCTTCTGCAGATCAACGAGTTTGTTTTGATGGTGGCGCTACATGATAAAGAACATGCCCCTCGCCTGCTGGGTTTCTGCGGTGACCTTTATTTGACTGAACAGGTAGCACACAGCACCCTCTTCAGAATGGAGGTGCCCGGCTGGATGCAGCCCGTGTTTCCAGAGTCATTGGGTGTGGCTCTTAATCAGTGGCTCGCCCCAGCGTGGCCCCGCCGGGCGCGGATCACTATCGGCCTCCTGGAATTTGTGGAAGAAGTATTCCATGGCGTGTACGGAAGCTTTTATATGTGTGACGCTAGCCCGCAGCGGGTCGGCTACAACACCAAGTACGACTTCAAAATGGTCGACCTTCAAAGCGTGGCGTCTGAGGCGACTGTCAAGGGATTCTTACGAGGAAGAACGTGTGAGGTAAACGCTGACTGCACTTACGGGCGGGACTGTACGGCAACGTGCGATCGACTGGCCAGGCAGTGCAACGTGGAAGTGGTGCAGCCCAATTTGGCCAAGGTTTGCGCGCTACTGCAGGACTTCCTGTTGTTCGGAGCGCCATCTGACCTGAAGGAGGACCTAGAGAAGCAGCTGCGCACATGCGTGACCCTCAGCGGACTTGCTTCACAAATGGAGGTGCATCATTCACTCGTTCTCAATAATCTGAAAACACTGTTGTGGAAGAAGATCTCCAACACAAAGTATTCCTGAAACAAGAGAGGGATGTATGGCGAGGAATGAGAAAGAATGAGAGAACTGGAACAAAAGAGCAAAAGAGGGACTGAAAGAGAGGTGGGGTCAGTACAGCCTCTGGAAGGCCTACAGGAGAGCTGAACTCTGCCTTATATTACAGACATAACATTTGTCAAGCATCAATCACTTCCCAGAAGGATGGGAGGTTTTTGTTCAGTACAAATGCTATAAGCTAACCCTGTCTACTGCAACCCTTTAACCTATTGAATTACCTTCTGAAAAATCTTCTTTACTTTGAGGTGAAAATGGCATAATTGGGGACAGGATTACATTTCTCTTGTATGGCTCCATCCCTAATTATACCATGAGCCCTGACTAGTGAACTTCATCTAGGCTACTTAAAAATTAATGTTTATAGAAAGAGTGCAGAGAAATACTGTGAGCTGTAGAAAAAAATTACAAATTAGAGAGAACTCAAATAAAGCAAATAAATGCTTACATGTTTTTCTCTTGATTCACCCTAAATCTAATTTTTATCTTTATATACACGCCCTTATGTCATTACAAACCTGTGTGACTTTATTCTGTGAAACACAAAAGAAGCTATTTTGAGAAATGTCTCTGTTGTTTTGTGTCCATACAATGAGTCAGCGATTGCTACTGTTGATAACCAACATATTTTAAAATAAAGTCACAAAGGTTTGGAATGCATGAGGAGAGAAAATGGAAAAATTTAAGTTAAATCTTGGAAGGGAAACTATATCCCCACCTAGTTTGACTTTCATTACAGAACGATGAGAAGCAACGTTTGGATCCTTTGAAGTCAGGAAATGTCAGGAGTCTCTGCCAAAACACAATTTAACAACTGAATACACAACATATAAATGAGAGTGTCTGTCTGGAGTGTGTTTGGGTTTGTGTGTGTTTGCACTAGAAGTTTGTTCCATTCATTTTGTGGAGTGTCAAGGGACAGATATTTATTTTTGGAGCGGATTGAGAATTAATGAGGAAATTCTTGAATGTTCTTGCCAGATACGCTTGAACTGTAATTTTTCTTTGAACGTGTTTCTCAGGGTTTGTGTTTATGTTTGAATGTGATGTGAAAAAATACTGTTAACATTATACATAGTTGAACAGAATTATAACATTGTTTAGAAAGTATGAAGTTTGGGAGAATTGTAGTACAGTAACTGTTTGTGTGCAGGTGTGTAAATGTGTTTGCACAACTACACAAATGTGTACACATAATTGTAAACACACCTGTTGGACTGTGGTTACCTGTAATTTTACAACCACCGTTCACACACATGTAACTTTAAACAGTCAAAACAACTTTACAAGTCAATAGTATTAAATGAGGCAAATGTTTTACAAATTACAAACAGGAAGTGCTCAGTATTTAATTTAATGATCACATGACTAATAGACCATGAGTGAAATGCTGGGCAGGACTTGACTAAAGTTTAACACTTTTAAGAATGAAGAGAGAATGTTTACTGTTAGAACACATTTATTTATTTAGTGGCTGTTAGAAGAACAACATCATCTGTGTTTGACCTCCTAAATAGCTTTTTTTTGACCTCCATCGTGTTCATCATGTTTTTTTCACCTTTTCTTTGTAATTAATAGTAAATGTTTAAGACTCACATTGTGTCTGAGTGTCTTATTAAATACATGTATACCAAACACAACTGATTCAATACATTAATTGGTATTACCGGCTGTCCAGATCACCGGCTGTGATTTAACTAGACACAGTAATATTTGATGTGGTGAAATACTGCAGTCAGCTGACCTGGTCTTCCTTACTGATCTGCCTCTGAAACTAAAGCAAAACAACTATTAAACAAAGCACAGTTTTTACACACACACACATTCATGAAAGCATGTGTGTGTTGGGGCAGTAATCCATTCTTTGCACTGGAGAATTGTGGGTACAAAGTGTAGTTTATAGCGCCCTAGTGCTCTACGCAGCCTCATGACACAGGCACAGCACGCTCAGCTGTGATGTAACGCCTCGAGGAGCGACAGAGGGAAACTGTGTTTATAAAAGACTCACCAGTCCAGTGAAGTCTGACATCAGTGCCCGAGCGCAGCTGCCCCTGCGCTTCCAGAATAAACCTCTGTCTTAATCACTAGCCACACAGTTACAAGACCAAACATTACTGACAATCCTGGAGTCAAATACAAATCAATCATTAAGAATATGTTTGGATACGGCAGTTATGAACCAGATTACAAACACACATATATACACACACTGGTTCTGTTTGGGTTATCTGGCCCAGTTCCAAGCCCCTGGTCCACTGTGCAGAACAGCAGGGTTGATCACAAGCCATTTTCTATTTGCCCACTTTTGGCAGAACAACAGCACGACTGCTAGAGTTCCGTCTCACGGGGCAAAACCAGACAAACACACACAACTACACCTAGCATATATTGTTAAAACATTATTTGTCACACCACAGAACTATAAAGTAAACTATATAAGATAAAAGGTGATTAAAATCGAATGAGCTACTAGTCAAAAGTTTGTGATATGTGAGAACTGCAGGACAAATATAAGCTAGACTTGGTTTGTTTAAAATGTTTGGTCACCATAATTCCCATATATTTTGTTAATTTGCATGAAGACCCACCAAAGCGTATCCTTACCAATAGATGGGACATCATGGTGGTTTCCAAATCTTGGGAGAAAATCCTTTGATGTGTATCTGCAGGGGAATTAAAGCACATTTTATAACTTTTTATATATTATCTTTTATTTCTTTAAACCAGGGGTCTCCAATCCATGTTCCTTGGAGGTACACATACAGTGTTCAGCCCCAATCTATTTGAACACATCCTGCCTGGATTAGTGCTGGAGCTAAACTTTGCAGGTGCGCGGACCTGATTGAAGACCTCCGCTGTAGCTCTGCTAGCGTGGTTTGAATGCTGTTCCAGAACTTTCACTAAAGCTGGACTAAAGTTTTCCTTCTGCGCCCCCTACCGACACAAACTCGGTACTTCAGCCCACGCAGTGACACCCCAAAAGGCGACGCGTGATACTCTTTTACATGCTTAATCCTAATATATATAACACACATATATATGCATAATATACGCAATATATATATATATATATATAAACATAAGTTCTGCATTACGTTTACACACTACATTACTGGGAAGCGTGTATGCAACACGTGGGCGGTTTCAAGCAGAATATGACGCCATAACATGAATTTATTACGCATTTCACTCATTTATATATTCGTAATAGGAGAAATTGTGTAAATGATCCATCTGTGAAATGCATAAAAATATACTGCAATGTTAACATTATACACCTGTTGTTATGACGTCAAAATGACATGCACTCGTATTTACTCTAATGCGCGCGACGTTTTAAGCAAAACCGCATGTCGTGTATGTTTCGATGTATGATAGAAAATCATATAATATTTTAAAATAAATGTAAGAGACTAGGTGGTTGTTACACTCACCTCCATTGCAAAACGAACAGAATAAGCCCCGTCGAGAGGAGGGGCCAAAATATTTTACAGCAGAACTACGGCAACCTGCAGGGCCATAAATGTCCATTATAGTGACTCTATAAGTTTTTGTGCTTAAGTTTGTGTTTAAACATATTTTATGAATTCCATGCGTTTATTTTAATATTGTTGAGCAAAATCAGTTCAGCAAATACATAACAGATCAGTGTTTGCATCACAGCAACTTTAGTTTATAATAATGATTTATAAACTGTAGGGAACATAAAGTTTGACTGTAATGTCTGTAAACGGAAAAACAAGGACACTGTATGCTTGTCTAGGTGTTAAAGCGTTTGCAGTTCATTTTAATAATCCAAAAATAAGTCATTAGTAACTTTTAATTCTGTTTAGAAAGACAAAAATAACAGATTACAACTAAATTTTAAGTTGTCAGTCAGCCTGCTTGATCTCAACTTACTGTACATGGAGGAAATCAAACAAAGCAGATGCATCACAATAAATTGCAGTAGTTTATTGTACAACGGCACACAACAGTACAACCCACTGAACAAACTTTGTGTCTGTTCATCACATCCCTGTCTTCTTTCACATCAAAATAAACAGTGTCTGTGTAAAAACAAGGGCAGTATATACTTTGTATATGTGAACTGCAAGGACAGACACACACTGACAGAGATAGTGAAGCTCATTGGCTGCCAGTTTGTTCTTTAAACTGATGCTGAAATGCCCCTCAGCAGCTCCATTTGCCTCCTCTTGTCTTTTGCCCTCTTGATTGTCATTTTGAACAACCGGCAATACATCTCCATGGCAACAGGGGTATCATCGTTGCCTGGCACTGGGTATGTAAGGAGGCTAGGGTTACAATTTGAGTCCACAACCCCAACCGTGGGAATATTCATTTTGGCCGCATCCCGGATTCCCACATGCGGCTGGAAAACGTTATTAAGGGTTGACAGGAATATTATGAGGTCTGGGAGTCTAACTCCCGGGCTGTACTGTACGGGGGCGTTGGTGAGAAGACCACCCTGCCAGTAACGGGTGTGCGCGTACTCGCCGCATTCCCGGGCCGCTGTCTCGACCAAGTGGCCGAACTGCCTCCTGCGGCTGACAAACAGGATAATGCCGCCCCGGTACGCCACATGAGCGGTGAAGTTCAACGCCCTCTGGAGGTGTTCCGCTGTCTGATCCAGATCAATGATGTCAACATCCAGACGGGAACCAAACAGGTACGGTTCCATCAGTCTAGAACCAGAAACGAGGAGCGCAATAATATTTTAAATGTTTATTTAGAAATACAGAAGGATTGCATTGAAAATTTTAATAGTAAAACAACCCACCTGTGTCGGCAACCTTTCTTGTGTCCAAGATGTACACGGGCCTCAAACAGGTCCTTTATGGTGTAGAGCTCAGACAAGCGGAAAAAGTCTGGCTGAGTTAGAGGAAAGTTCAGGATTTTGTCGCTGACACCTGCACCTGTAAAACAAGCACAAAACCACGAGTTAAATATTAATAAATGAACGAATGCATGAAGAATTAATGAATATTATAGCATATGATTTCATTATAGGAGTCAAGTCAGGTTTTCTTTAACTCCGATTCATAAACTTTAGCAGGAAACATTTTTCCAAACCAGATTTATATATAAATAAAAAATGCCTGCCTGGCAAAGTTATAAAAAAAAACCCTGCCAAGGTTTTGTGTTGGTCTTGCCCAAGCACATACCGTCAAAATTGTTAAACTTAAGACATGAAACTTTCTTGCAGAAAAAGTCGCTGTTATTCATGACAGACACCGTAACGTTTATGGCGGAGTTACCGGTATCGTCGCTCGGTGCAGGCGGCGGTTTGGCTGCCGCTGCGGTGCTCAGTGTCTGTCCGACCAGCCGAGGACCTCGCAGGACCCGGCTTACTAAAACACATCAAATCAAGCCATTGAAAAGGTTTAAATATGTTTACAGTCTGAAGTCATTATAAACCCATCTGGATACTAATATTAAAACCTACATAAGATCACTCCTTTTCATACATTATGCCACCGCGAACGATAAACAACGTTGCGATAAATGTCTAAATATGTAGTTAATGGAAGTGCATTAACGTTAAAATACGTGTTTTATTTCACCTCTAGACAGGATGCCAGCAGCCATGCTTTCTTCTTAAGCTCCGCCCCTGAGCTGGGGAAAGATCAGCAAGGATTCTGGGTAATGGTGTTCAATACAGTACTGTGGGCGGAGGAAATCACTGACGTGTTCAACTACACGAACTACAACTACCACAACGAACCGAGGTCTTTTAAAAAACTTTATTGAAAAATACCAATTTGTCCCATGGAAAAAAACCTATAAAAAGTTATAAAAATAGGCTTTACAAAAACGAGAACAAAAGGCAAAAAGTGTTGTTGCAATTATTATTCTTAAAATACCTACAATAGTTTAAACAGTGTACACACTGAAGCTAACTCTGAAAGTAAATACATACACATTTAGCAGGGCAGTGGACACAATACAGTATTTTATAGTTCTTTATGATTTTTTTAAACAAGTTACAGTCTCTACACTCTCTGAGAGATTTGTTGCAAGGAAAACTCCTAATATAATGATTATTAACTTTTACAGTACACACACAAACATAGCAATGTAAGACTCATTCAGCCTGGTGTCTCAAAATCAATTTTTTATTATACATCTTAAGAAATACAGTTTGAGTTTCTTTTTTTCTGTGCAGAGCATGGGGACAAAAAATCTTTTCTTGTTACGTTTTTGCAAAATATGTATGAAAACTGGCAATGCCCAGCATAGTCAGCGTGAGTTTTTACTTTCTTCTCTTCTATAAACAAAAATAAATAACATTCTTTCACATAGAAAACACGCTAAACTTATAAGCAACAAAAACAAGAACTTAGAAACGGGTGCAAAGAAATAAAGAGAGAGAGAGGGAAAACAGAGAGGGTAAAGAGAGAGAGATGGAGAGAAAGATGAAGAGGATTGACTTGTGATTAACAGGTTAGTATAAAATTGTCAAATAAGAGAAAGCAAATAACGAGTTTCCTTCTAACTTGCAATTCAATACAAACTCAAAACATCCAGTGGTACAAAAACTTTATACCTTGTTATACAATTACAAAGAATTTGACAAATTTGTTGCACGGTGAGGATGTGTCAGAAAGTTGAGGGCAAGTTATTGATTGTGGGGTAACAGAAACTTCAAAGATAACAATAAACATTGCTAATGGTGTTTTTCTGTGTCTTATAGCAACTTGCTGTTGTCATACATGTTCTATATACACAAGTAAACAAAATGCCTCTCATTAACGAAAAACAAGCAGCACAAATGTCTGTGTAAATTGTCAAACTGAATTTAATGCAATGTCTTCCATTTTTTTTACAATTACACAGAAATGTGCTGCGCTCTTGTTATGTAACTGTGGTCCTTTATACTAAATTTGCTGCTGCACTGGGAACATTTACATCATTTTCAATCCCTCAGGGCAGTTTTTACTTAAGGTTGCCCTCTCAGAGGTCAAGGGTCACAATGTTGTTTCTGTTAATAAACAGAGGATGAATTAACCAACCGGAAAACAACATTTTTGACAAGAATGTCACAGTTCTTGAATTACAAAACAAAATAAATCTCCAGAAAACATGTTGGTTCCCACAGAACTGTTTAAACCTTCTGGCCCTTACATTCTATCGTCCTTCATACAATTCAGTCGTTTAATTTTACCATAATGCAAACACAATAAATGAGAAACTGTACATGTAAACTCACAAACAGTATTTTATATAAACCTTCTTGCTTTTTTGCAGCCTATAATAAGAAAATATCAAAACAATATGTATTTCAACAAGCAAAGCTGGTTAAGTTTTGTTCAGAAAATCTTTAGCTGCTGTAGGAGAAACGCAACAGAAAAGCCCCAAAATCAACGGTTTAATCTTTCTTTATGACTTTATGTTTGCTTTTAAATATATTTATAAATGTACAAACATACAAAAAAGGATATGGTGCACTCAAAAAGTCCAATGTGATGAATCCCTTGTTACCTTCTACACAGTACAAAAAGAATCAAGATGCTAACATGGAGATGAGAAACAGCAACTAGCAAAACTCGCATCTGAAGCTGAAAGAATGTTTTGGAATCTTGGAGATACTTGCAAGACATGGGCCCATATTTCTGTTTCACCAAATAAGTGAACCAATCACCAGATAGACAGTGACTATTCACTTAGGTGAAACAGGATTATAAACATATTAAACTGTTGGCATGATTCCCTCAACCTGCATGTGGGTTTGGACAGAAGAGGTTTGCCCTCACTGGTTAAGGAGATGCTGTCCTTTGTTTTCTGATCTTTCATCTGCTTCTATATCCACAAACCTCTCTTCATTATGTTCCTCTGTTTGTCTATCCTCCTCTTTCTCCTCTTTCCTATCGTCATCATCCACACTCTGTTCATCTTCTAAACTCGCTCTGGACTCACTCAGCTGAGTCTGTCTGACCTGTATGTGGTTTGTGTGTTGGGTAGAGAATGATGGGAAAGATGTTTGCTCCCGGTTCAGTAGGTGAGGCTGCAGGACAGGTGAAGGCTTATGCAGGTGTGAGGAGACCAAGGATACTTGTGGTTTATCAGAGAGGTGTGGGTCATTTTTGTCCTTCATAGTATGATTTTGTAAGTACAAGTCCTCTGTCCTGCTGTTGGAGGCTGCAGAGGTCTGGACGTCATCTGTGGAGACCAGAGGGTTCTCTGTGAAGGAGCTGATGGGAGGTTCTGTTTTGGAGAAGGGTGAAGAACATACAGACCTCATAAAGTCCTTCAAAGGTACTCTTGAAGCTTGTTGAGGTTGGATGATAATCTGTTGATGTTCTGATTTGACATTATCCTCTGCAGATGTGGCCAGAGGTTCAACATCATCCTTTTCCTGCTTGACACTTGTAGTTACAGGTTCAACAACCTCTTCTTGCTTGATGCTTGTAGCTACAGGTGCCGCAACTTTGGCTCTCTCAGCCAGAAACCTCCTGATCTCCTGCTCGATGCTGTCATCGCTGTCAACAGAACTGTCTTCATCATCTGCATGTCGAACAGAGGGTGAACCATCTTCTTGTTCATGACCCTTGTTAGCGTCATCATTTCCTGTTACTTTATCTGTGTTTGCAGAACCTCTGGCATCTGGTCTGGCCTTAACAGACTTGCTTCTGGGAGTCTTGTTGCTTTTAGCTTGAACATTCAGTGTTGAACCCTTTAAAACATCAGATTTGACAGTCTTGGGAGGTGGGAAGGTTGTCTGCTCTGTGGTAGGTTTGTGTTTATTCACAGAATCCATAGTTGATGTCTGCAAAGGTTTGAAACCTTTCTCTACTTTCCCATCCTTCATCTTCTTTTTAACCTTTTTTTTTGTTTTAAGCAAATCTTTAATTGCAGCATCTAGATCCTCGTCACTGTCCAATGAGCTGCTTTTGTCGCTGCTGTCATTTCTCTCTGAGCCAATCACAGTCCTTGGAACATCAGGTGGGTTGGACATACTGCAACTGGAACCTTTGTCTTTGGGAATGGTATTGTCTGAAACTTTACGAGCAGGAGAGTTTGGTTTTGGTTTGTTGTTTTTTACATCAGTTACACTGCTTGAACTTGATGTCCCAATGGGAGGAGCGGAAAGTTCTGGGATGTGTGATGTGGTGGATTCACCATGAACTGGAATTTTCTCTGTTGGCTCCTCTTTAACATTACAAACAACATCCCCATCCGTGGTGGAGTGGCTTTGCTCGTCTTTGAATTTGCGTTTCCTTGATAAGGACAGCCTGACTGCTTTATTTGGCTGGCTTTCCTTGTTTTTTTTCTTTGGCTCTTTGCCTGCTGGAGGAACTTCAGAACATAATGAGGGGTCTTTATTCATCTGTGCTTTGAGCTCCAGAAATTTCCTGATCTCCTGTTCGATTCCGTCCTCACTGTCGACAGAGCTGTCGTTGCTTTTGTCATCAGACAGCGTGGCGGCGGGGAAAGCAGGAGTCTGGAGCACATTTCTGTCAGCAATGCTTAAGTTGCACTCAAAGACCTCAGGCATGACAGTTTTTGAGATGTCCAGAATTGCTTCAGCACACATCAGCTCAGCAGTGTTGACCTTTAAGCTGGAGTGGATCTGATGTTCTGTGAGGGTTTGTTGTGGGTTTGTAGGGGTTGTAGTGAAACCTTTGACTTTGGAACCCTGGGAGGAACACTTGTTGATAAGGTGGCTCACAGCTAGGGGGGCAGATTTTCTGGTTGTCAGTTTCTTCTTGTCATTCTTCTTGAACAGCGTTCTAAGTGGTTGAGCGCTTGTGCATTCATGGGAAATGACAGCTGTTTTGCCACACTGTGCTGTTACCAGTTTGAGAGGACTTTTGTCAGTTATCTTCTTGTGTTTCTCTTCCTGAAAGCGACGTATGGCTTCCTCAATGCCTTCATCGCTGCTGGACTCAGAGTCCTCTAGATGATGTGAAGATCTCGTGGTATCTCTTTCACCTCCTTGTTTGTCTTTTTTCTCCTGTTGGAATCTCTGAATCTCCTCTTCAATTCCATCATCGCTGCTAGAATCAAGCCACTCCTCTTCCTCCTTGATGACGAGACGAGGTGGAGATCTGTCCATCTCAGAAGACGAAGAAGATCCCTTTTTACTTCTGGACAGGGAAGGAGTACTTATTGGCAAAACTTTACCTGTGTCAGCTCTCTTAAAGGGATTTTCTTTGCTTAGCTTTTTCTTTTTGACCTTCTTCCTCAAGGGTTGAGTTCTTGTCAAGGCTCTCTGAATATAATTGCTGGCGATCAGCACTTTACCACTGCTGGAATGTGTATGATGTTTAGCTGCGTCTGATGTGCTCAGGTCCCTCCTCTGAAGTTTGGCCGCTGGGGGTGGACTCGTCACAGGTTCCCCTTTGCGCTTGTGGTCCACTTTATCCTTCAAATACTCCTGAATGGCTTCCTCGATGCCCCTGTCCACAGAATCGTCACTGTCCGAATCTTCTCCAGTGTCAGATCCAGCAGTCGGTGGCTTAGGCTTAGCATCCGTCCCCATTCGCCAGGATCTCACAGACGTTTGACCCTTGTAGCCAGTCTCGTGGCTGGACTGAGTAGCCTTTTCGCTCTGCACGCTGTCGCTCATGTCCGAAGACTTGGTACTGTGGAGGCTTTCTATGATCATTTGGATCTTTGGCGGGATGGGGGTGCTGTTAGCAGAAGCAAGGTCACTTTCTGAGGCACTGTCGCTAAACAAAAGAGGCAGGCTGCAGCGTTTACTGGACCTCCATTCTGAGTGAACAGCCACCACCAGAGGAACCGTCTTCAGGAACATTCTAGAAGGTCAGAATGGAAAGGTTGCAGCCGCATGGAGAACCTCCAGCGATGTTCCTGTTCACATTCTGAAAATGAAGAAAACAAAATCATTATTTTAAACACAGCAAATTCTGTTATTTACACTTAAAAATATACACTGATGACAACATATAGTTTAAAAACACTGCAGATCACCATCACATTTAAACATATAAGATTGCATTTGTTCAGATGCATAAGTTAACGTTATATAAATAAAGCAAAAACCTAAATGGGTCGCAGGTGTTTTGACAGAGTTGTAAACAGCTAGAGAAAATAATTAATAGTTTTACAACACTTTTAAAATGGTCAAAAACTACCCCCATGTTTTGTTGTTGATATCAAGGGCACAAATCATAGATTTTTTTAGGTTGTTCACTTAAAATTTCCTAAACTAAAACTTCTCCAGCACTTTTAAACTGACCCAAAACTTACTGGACATACACATAACAAACAGCAGCTGTGTGTCATTTTAAAATGTAAATATAATATTCATTCATTAGTTATGCAGTGTAATTTAATCATCAATAATACTCAAGAATGTAATGAAACTTATGACCAAGTCAATAAAGGGCAGCAATAACAATGTTATATACTGTTATACACTGTTTATGATTCAAACAATGGCTGAATGCAATATTAAAACTTTTAATTATAACTTTTAATAATAATTTTATCATCTTTCAAAAGCATTAAATATGTTTTTGTACCAATTATGTACAAGATATGACTTGAGAATTAGATATTGTAAATCATAACAGGTAAAATCAAGTGTGCAGATGAGCTAGGTTTTAAAAACCACATTAAATCCAAATCAAATACAGATTTATTTTTACATCAGACCACATTCGTGTACAGATATACAGACGATGAGGTGCAAACACAGCAAGTAGGTGCACATTTCAGACGCTTGGTAGGTTGGCAACAGTCTTTGCTCCTGCTAAATGTCACTTAAATCTTCAGTTCTTTAATTTAAGTGTATATAACATATATAATGCTTGTTTTTAAAGACGTTTAAACATTAACAACTGGAGCTGTGTTGTTTACTTTAAGCCCACCCTCAACAGCACGTCATCACAGGGGGCAAAACATTAGTCCTGATTATAACTGCATTGCAATTTACATTGTATACATTACATTATATAATTTAACTTTATAGTAGTTATATACTATAACATTATATACTATAATTTAACTTTAAAGAAAATACAACACAGATGTGCATATTTACAAAGATCAACACGCTTAAAATCAACAGTAATGTCTCAAAACAATCATGCATGTCAGATCTGTATTACAATTGATACAATATTCATTGTCTTTACCAAACTATGAAATTATTAAAATGCAAAAATATATTAAAAACAACAACAACAACCGTCAATTATTTGCCATATACAGCATTTATGCATATAGAAATATGGCCACAGAAATCAGTGTTGCAGGTTATCAGCTTTTACACCCTGTTTGTTTAAGTTTATAGCAACAGATAACATTTGCAGCTGGTATAAACTATAAATAACGTGTGACTTATTTGCAAAAATGGCAACTTGATCATTTAATCGCGTTATTTAAACGTTTTGCGTGGTCATTTAAGGGTGCGTGTGCATGCAACGACGCCGGAGTAATACGTGCTCAAGGCCGCCTGCATCAACAGCCCCACACCGCCTCTGAACCGCCTTCATCTCCTCAGACAATGAACTCTCCCAAAATATTACAAAATAACTCTCTGCACTCGGACCTTACAATGAAACTGATGGCAAACGGACGCATTGCGTCTCCTTTACAGTTTACAGCGAGCAAAGCGTATCGCTTTTGTGCTTTTGCGACCCGTGTCAGAGCTCCTCCGCGCACCGGGCTGTCCCTGCGTGCGGCTCGCGGCTCTAGCTGCACCTACGGCCGGGGAGCGGAGCTAAGAGACACCGTAGAGGAAGCAGCGTCTTGCGCCTGCCGGCCGGCCAACAGACCGCTCACGGTGCCTCCATTCGTGCAAACACCGGTTTACTATTAAATGGCGGTGTGTTGTGGGGAAGTTTGGGGGACTGGGACCACAACTGGAACCCCGGTAAAGGAAACGTTAAAATGCGCTACAGAAACGGGAGCTGAAGGCGTAAAGTTCGGCACAAGATGTGGCGCTCTCTCCCGGGCCCTGCTCACTTATCGCCGGTTCATTTTGCAAAAAGCCTCTTTGCACCGCGTCTCAAAACTTAACAGACTTTAAAGGCCACAGCATGCAGAGAGATAACACGATAAGTCTCACCTTACGACTGCATGAAGACTTGGTAAGTGTATTATCCAGTGTGTTACACATCCACCTTTTGTAATAATTTAGTTTTTCATGCGTCCGCATACGGGCACGGGCACGGGCACGGGCACGGGCACGGGCGCGCGCACTGACTCGCGCACCCCCTTTGCTTTCCGAGTCACCCTCGAAAATGATTTAAAGTCACAGTACGCGGTGCTGTAACAACTGCAATAACATGCTGTATGTTTAACTTAAGGGTTATAATGTATTCTTCATATACATACAAACATATACTTCTGTAAATATTTATGTATACATATTTTAGGCGAAAAATATTTACATTTTAACTACGAGTCACGAATCAAATAACGTGTGTTGATGTTGACTTTTGTGAATTGTTTGTTTATAAGATCATTTCCTTAACAGTGTTCAGTTACTGAATGAAACCATCAAAGTCACATTTAGAAACCATTATTGTCATTTTGTCATATTCAGCCTGTGTAATGTTAGTCATTTTTAACATTAATATTAATACATTATAATGCTTGTTTGTAGGACATTTGTGGTACACTAGTTATCTGTAGCTGTCTGGACCCTACAGTCACTGAGTGAGTTTTGCTTTTATTCACAAAACTATAAACCCATTTTAAACCCTCTTTACTGTTTGCTGGTCCCATTGCAGGTGAAATCTTCAAACTCACAATACAATACAATGTGTTCAATACATGAGTTATTTTAATGACACAAGCCATTGATAATGAATAACTTAATATCACAATGACTCACAGTAAATATACTGTATTATAGCTGTAACAATTGCACCTATTTTAAATAAAAATAGTATATAACAATATTCATTATAGTCTCCCACTATGTCACTAAAATACACTTTGCTGGCCACCTGTTGTTTGTGTATATATATATATATCATGCATGTTTTTTGCAAATATATTCAAGGCAAGGTGTTCAAAAGTTAGACATGTTTTGATGTTAAAGTTTCTGTTCATTAAAGTTTCATTAAATGAATTACAGTTTTGTTTATATAATATTTCAGGGACGACACTGATAGCTGGGTGTTGCGTATTTGTTTAGATTGTGTGTTGTTTCAACAAATCCAATTATTCATGAATTCACACTTTCCGGTTTGTTTGTAAATCTATCATTTACTGAATTGTTTATTCTTCAGAGTAAACAGAAGTTCTGAAGACTGAATACAGATTTTACTCATTAGTATGTTAATGAACGAGGCTTACAAGTGTGGTCTTGTCGTGTGGGTTGCGTTGCAGTGTATAGACGCATGGTGGCGCTGTAGACCAGCGCGAGAGTCAAGCCAGATTGGATGTTGGTCTTTAAAACGTTGTATTTAATTTATTGTGAGTCTTTTAATGTTGTGATGTAATTGTGTGTGTGTGTGTGTGTGTGTGTGTGTTGTACTTAATGGATTCATACTAAACTTTAACAGTGTCTGTTTCTTTATAATTTCCTACCAAGTCCCAGACATCACGCTGAATTTATTACCATGCAAATATGATATTAATAAGTTTGTATGTTGCATCTACATGTTCTGAATGCGTAAAGCACTGTAACCATTCAAGGACGAAATCACAGCTCTGCATTGGCCCAACCAGCTTCATCAGGTGTATTATGGGATGCCTGCATATGCAAGAATTTATTGTTTATCACAACAATGTCAGGCATGACTAACATTCTGGTAATGTTTTGTGACCGCGTTATTCTGCATTTAATCTCATATTTACATACAGATGTGTTACAATAATATTTGTTCTACCAGAGATTTTCAACAAAGCATTAAAGTCGTGTCAACTAACCCTGGTTTTCCTTCTGCTAGACGAATGCCAATCGGTGAGAGAGTGAGAGAGAACAAGAGACATTTGGGTGAAACGACATTAAAGTATTTATTTGAGTATTTAAATGAGCATGTTAGTATTCAGTGTGATGTGTTAGCGAGAGATTTAGGAAATTACACTGAGAGAGAGCAACAAAGCTATGTTTAATGGACAAAATCACAAGTCTGTATGCTACTTTCCTCTGGTTTAACTGCACTGATGAATTATGACCTTATAGTTTTACCGACAGCAGATTTATCTTGCTGATTATTGTCTTTAGTTTATGGATGTTTTTAGAGTGATTTATTGCAGGCAGGACGTCCCTGTAAACCCCTCTACAAGGGCACTTTAAACTCAGCAGAGAGTTTGTTAATATGCTTGTTGAATAAATTAATCTATGTCTGTTTTGACCCTGCGGTGTAGGACACACACATTGACAGCTTGCAAAGAAGTTTATTTTGTGTCCCCCAAAGTTGGTCTTATTTAGACTTAACTTAAGAACACACACATTTATGTTCCCTGAACACACGCTTGTGTGAGGACAGTTTTGCCTTGTTCAGGCACACGTGAGGTGCAGTTGTATTTATAGGTCTTTTTAGGTTTAATGGTTTATGTACATTTAATTTAACAATTAATAGTTAATTTAAGAGTTAATAGTTTATTTTCTATCCTCTAACTCCACTGCCAAACATAAACCTTACGTAAACCATTCTGCATTTTTACATTGTTTAAATAATAAACGGTTTAGATGTTAATTATGTGGACACAACGTCCAACACACAGAGTCTTCATAAATACACACATATCTTATGTAAAGCATTTCAGTGCAAAACCACTTCAATGCAAAAGCCAGATAAACATCACCTTGGCCTTACAAACACAGCAGGGAATTATGGGAAGGACAGGGGTGGTCAGTAGCACATCGGTGAGGCGCAGCAGGAATGTGGTTAGTAAGCGTGTCTGTGACACGGCTCTGATCATTCGACTGTGAGTTTTGATGGAGGAATATTGAACATTGTGTCCCTTTACAACCTTCTTGTTTTGTTGTTTGTGTTTGTTTTCTTGTGTAATTTAGCATTTGTTTATTATAATTAATTGTTTGTGCACATAATTTTCTTATAAATATAAATTGTAATTTTTAATGAAGGAAACTAACCTCCTAACCTTTGAAAACAACATTTTCTTTCCCAGAGGGGGGGACTATATTAATTGTCCAATGGCCAGTTTGTATCCCTTCAGAAGTTTAAAAGTCATTATCCGATTGGTTAAATTCTTTAACAGTTAAATGGCCTCTTGGGCGGTCCTTGGCCAATAAAAACTGTAATGAAGTCCAGACCAAGTGCTGACAGGTCTTTCCAAGACTAGTTTCACAGTGACCTAAAGGCTGTATTTAAGGCTGTGTGATAGTTTGCCAACAGGGGGCACTGTTCTACTGTCTTTTCCCTGTATATCGCTGTATATGGAATCATTTACATTTTAAATACACCTTTCTGCTGCGAGACAGAACAAGCCTCCTTTGTTTTACTTCTGATGTGATTATATTTCACATTAAATTCAACATTCCTTATAAAATCCCACATTATGGGGAGTGAGGGTGTAGTTTTATGTTCTCTTTCAAAAGCTGCCCCCCCCAAAGGGTAGAAAAAAAGCAGAAAATTGGCTATTGAACATCTTTAAAGCAATAAACAAATGTTCAGGCTCTCACATATCCTGTGCTAGTAATTGTTTAATGAGTGTTTTGCTCCGCCTCTTTGTTAAAACAATTCCTATTTAGCATAATGTGATTCCGGGCGAATCTGAGGTGGATTGAAAAAGAATCTCCCAGAGGAATGAAAGCTGGAAGCAGTGAAATGCACCTGTGTGTTTGTGTGACCACGTCCCATTGGGACAGTGCCCATTATAAACAGTTGTTGTGTGTGTGTCTGTCAGTGTGTGTATATGTGAGGGTGTGTGTATCTGTGAGAGTGTGATTTGTGTCTGTGTGGGTGTGAGTCTGTGTGTGTATCTGTTAGGGTGGGTGTGTGTCTGTGTGGGTGTGTCTGTGTGTGTATCTGTGAGGATATGTTTTGTGGGGTTTGTTTTGTGAATAGGATCAAGGCAATACCACCAGCTCAAAAGAAACGTTCATTTATTCAAACTTCACTTCTGAACAACAAGGAGATTTTAAACAAATAACGATTTAAGTTTTGCACAGTTTCACAAAGCTCAGCTTAAGCTTGAATTGTCATTTGCATGAGCCATATGGACCGTATTTATGATATTTTATAGTTCGTTTGCAGGCTTTCTTGCATGTAAAATATCATCTGGCAAAATCTTTCTCTCATTCCCAGAATTTTTGTGTTAAACGGATAAAAGTTGTGGTGGTTTGGATCCATGTGAGCATGAGTGAATGATGACAGAATTTCTGTAATGTTCTCCATTTTTGAGAGCAGATGTCAGCAATGAATATTTGATGCTGGTTGTGGCTAAATATGCCATTATTGTGCAATTGCTACAGGAAGAGCCAAAGATTTGTGTGTCTGTGTGTGAAATTGCTGTACAGTCTGATTAATGTTGTGACACTAAAAGCAGTGCTTAGTGATAATATACAACCCTTTAAATCACCCATATGGAAGCATCTGTATGTGTGTGTGTGTGTGTGTACATTGAAATAGCTTTAGTGTCATGTATGACTAAACTGCTCACACACACACAAACATCTAATATCGATTAACTTTAGTGTCTCTGCCCCATTGGACTGACACTTAGGTCACAGAATTCATTGTTTTTCAGGTGAAAGTTTTAAAGTCATTTATATGTGTTTATATAGTGTTTATTTGTGTTTATAATGTTTATATAGCACTGCAAGCATTATATGTAGCACTAAGTTAGGGTAGGTGGTTATGTTTCATATCAATCACGAAGTAACGTGGCATAAATGTATTCATGTATGTTCTGTGGATGGCAAAAGGTCATAAATGGTTCATCCATTCATTGCTGCCATATGTGGTCATGTGTTTCGGTGGAGGCGTGGCTTTAGACAGCAATCTAAAGGGAATGGGATCTTATGCTTTTAAGCAGCTAGCTCGCTATTGCTACCTTTGAAATTGCCTAGCCTACTTTAAAATTGAAACACAGTAATGTAACCTTTAAGGGCACTGCCCCAGGTACAAATTTTGCACTTTTGTTCTGACATAACAGAGCTTGATTTTAGTTTTTGCCTTGTGGATGATGAAACAAGCAAGTAAAAATGCTTTGTAAAAAAAGCTTTGTAAGATGGACTCAAGCCATATCTAGGGACCAGAATATCATATAGACTCAAAACAGTGAGCTTTTCTTACTTGAGACAGAAGCAACCTTTGTGACCAGCATTAAGGCAACTGCATAGTTTTGCAGCATTTACATTGTGTTAAAAACAAGTATTACTGCTGTGGTGAGATTACAGCTGTCCATATAATTTAAGCGTGATGTTGACTCAACCATCTCTGCAGAGCTTCTCCTTCACTAAGGATTAGGGACGTAATACGCTTCTCTTTCCAAAGTAGATTTCTGCTTCTCAAAAAGCCCTTCATGAGAGAGTTTTACTCCCTGTTCTGTGAATTATTGAAAAGCTGATTCTCAGAATGCGGAAAAGGAAAACATGCACCAGAGGAGTTTAAAACCAGGTCGGCACAAGGAATTTTATCCCTTTTAACTTCCATAAAGTGATATATTTCCCGCCTAAAATGAAGGACGGGTGATTGGCTGGATCGTAAAAGTGGGCGTTTTTTGACAGAATCGGGCTAGAGCGATTTGAGAGTTTAGTGAGAAAATAAATTAGATGTGGTCTCTTAAAGATAAGTGTTAAATGATTATGCCTGGATTCGTCATCATTTGTTGTGCATGATTTTGTATCAGGAGTGTCACATGATGGAGTCACATGACCATTAATCATATCAATAAGGCGTCTCAGAATCCCATTCAGGGTAAATGAAGAAATCAGCGCAGAGTGTTTGTGAGGTTGCAGGACGGTGCAGCTTTGAGGCGTGAGTGTGATGTGTGTGAGGAGCGCTTGATGTGGCTGAACCTCAGGCTTAAAAGTGGTCCCAAAAAAAGCACAATTCAATTATCCACCATTTAACTACCATGATCAGACACCCAATACTGTTGAAGCAGCACGGAAGTCAATTTCTGTCTCTCTCTCCGTCTCTCTGTCGCTCTCTCTCTCTCTACACCCCCCCACACACTCTCTCTGGTTGCTAGGAGACAGCGCAAGAGCAGGTGCACAAGGCTATATGTTCTTGAAAGCTCTTGACTTGAAGATGAGAACATGATACTCTTGTATCCCTGCATCTCGTCTTCAATGCCATTATATAATGTTTGGAGAGCAGAGATCCTGCGTTAATGAATTGACGAATTAAAGCCGTTGTCAAGTGCTTGCGGCGAGACAAAGAAAACAGAAAATCATTGAAAGATAATGTTAAATTCAAGATATCATTGTATTAGTTTAATTCTTATGGCCTAATATATTGTAAACCTCAAAATGCAACATTACTGCATCATAACAATGTGCTTATGTTGCATGTATTGCTCAGAATGAGACATTTTGATGTGTTGATACGCTTTAGTTTGATCTTCTGTGAGTGATCGCCATGGTAATTTAACCACAGCACCCTCTTGTAGATCTCTAGTTATTGTGGGCTGCTCATCTGTTCCTAAAGTCAAGATGGACTTCCTGTTTATCAAGATGTCACTGAGACCACTTCCTATCAAGACCAACCCTGTCAGATGAGGCTAAACCTGATGCATAAAAACAGCCAGCCGTATTAAAGCAGATGTTAAAGCAAATTTGTTATGAACTCAGCTCAGCTCTCATTATTTGAGATGTATGTGTCATTTAAGGTTACTAACAACAGAAAGACCTGATTTAACTCTTTGTGTGCTTTTCCTTTCTAAGACACAGCAGTAGCCAGTCAAACACAGGAATGTTTTTCAAAATCAAACAAACCACAGCTAAGATTTTCTTCATTAATGCCACAAACAAAAGAGCTTTCCATCTTTAAAATGAAGTGCACAGGAGACATTTGGACGGCACAGAGTCTTTGTAGAGGTCAACATCAGGAATGTTAATTAGCCAGACTGATGATGTGGAAAATTTATTAGGGAACATGGCCATGAATCGTTGGATATTGGGATATTAAATGTGTCTGAGGAGAATTATAGGCAATGTTAAAACAAAAGGAAATGCATTATGGGTAAAAAGTATCAGCTGTGTGTGGAGTAAATGAAAGAAGCATCGATTGTTCTATTTTACCAGTATTTTTATCTTATGATTGTATTATTTATGGTGAATATTGTATTATAGTCTAAACAAATAGTTCACCAAATATTTGAGAAATTAAAACGCAACTGTATTTTTTGTTCATCTTGACTAGATAGAAGCAACAATCTATAGTTCACCTCTGGCCACACAGACAGCCAAACGTCAGGAAATGACGTTTTTCTTTGAGTTTTATTGTGAGCGTGTATCAATGCTGTGAGCTGAAGCTAGTTTAGATGCCTTCAGATGCTCAGAGATGAATTATTCTTCTGTTTTGCTGTGTGCTCTCGTCTTAATCTGCTTTTCCTTCGGAGGTAAGTGTCACGCAACCTTAACATCTTTTTTACAAGACCCATCGATGAGTGCGAAGACACAATATTTGTTTGTAAGTTGCTTAACGCCAAGAAATCTTTAAAATAGTTGGTATTTATAAGCTTATCCTTAAGTATAGTAGACTCAGAAATAAACTAGATTAACATTTTGCTGTTCATGTACGTATTGTATGTACAAAGTCATAATTCAATATTCAATAATTCAACATGAGCAAAATTTCAAGATAAATTAGTCAGTGGCTTTAAAAATAATTGACACAAATTAATTTCACCCAAGCTTCAAAAATACAAGCAATTTGTTTATTTCAGTTCTGTAATGTTTTTCTGTAGTGTTTGTCTGTTTATATCATTTTTCTTTTTAGTGCACTTTTTATTTTTATTTATTTGCTCTGTACAGACAGTTCAATATGCATCTATGAAAAGAAGATTTATAAATGGTGTATTTATGGCTTCTCT
>JBAJNP010003827.1:0-24279 GCA_036877545.1 Yasuhikotakia modesta
AATTGATTGATAATCTCAATTATAGCACCTTATTTTTTGCATAGTAAGAGGACATAGCTTAACTCTAACTTAAGTCTTTTTTGCTTCACAGAAAACACCACAAATTTTACAGCACCCACAAACGGCACGTATTTGATTCACGGCGAGATATTTAAGGTAGAAGAAACAGCGGCAAAAAGCTGTATAGAATCTTTCTTATTGGAGCAAAAATCAGGAAATTCAATCAAAGACATCACAAAGCAAAGGTTCTGTCAACATGAGGCAAAATTTGTGGTGGACAATGTGGAGCTCATGAAAGGTGATCAGTTATTCATAACGCTAAACTGTAAAGACACAAAAATCATTGAGGCAAAATCTTTTTTAAAAGTCTATAAGATAAATGTGAGACTGTTGAAACTGTTGTAGTAGTTTGAACTGCCACAATGTTTGTGACCTGTTTCATCTAAGAGGCCTTGATGGGAATGTATTCACACTACAACCGGTATCCGGCCAACATGGATAAACTATTTCTGTATGTTATAGAGTTCTACCAGGAACCAGTTTTCTGCTTCTAGTGGCACCAGAATAAGCTATAAAAATTATAGACATTGTTTTAATGGTGCCATTTGCTGTATGACATATTTACCTTTAACAGAGACAGTCTATCTACTATTAAGGGGAGCTGGATATGCCCACTCATGTTTGAGTCAGCAAATCTATTACTGCTTTAAATGCTGTGTTAATCTATGTGAGTGGTATAGTTACTGTGTACCTCCACTCTATAATATATATTTTTAATAACATAAATCACCCATAATCACTATGCATTTTATGTTTGACCCAAATCTGTTTTTTTAAAAATAAATGTTCATTATATTTAACTGGTAATTTTTTGGCTTTTTTAATTGTTAGTTTTTGTTTATAAATCTATAGCACTATAACTATCTAAGCACTATAGCACCCGTGTTAGCTAGTTATTCAAACTACTGAACTTACAAAATTATAAAAATGTGCTGATGTCTATGAAGTATTATAATCAAATAAATAAAATATTACCTAAAGCCGCTTATTGTTTATCAGTTATGTGCATAAAAGTGTATTGTAGTATTGTTAATGAAACAGCACTCCTATAACAGTTTATGAACATTTTAAAGAAATAATAAAAGATGTCAAACAAGCATTTAATTTAATGCACACATTAGTTTATTATAACACATTGTTTATTAGCGCATATAGGAACATGTGTTGATATTCCATTTACCCATAAACAGTGTTCAATTTTTTATAGTACATGTACATATTAACGTTTATCGACAAAATTATCTTCTACTAGTACAAAGTGAGACTCATTGTTTTACCTGGAGGTTGTTAGTTATGCTTTAATTGACCAAAATACATGTTCAACGTTATTCACAAACATTTTTTGGCATATTTACCATGATAGTAATATTTTTATATAATTATTTTCAGAAAACATTTAAGCTCATTCTCTTTGGATCAGTGTGTATTCATCTCTCTCATGTATTCTCACATTTGCAACTGTAGCTTTGTACAATGTACTTAAGTCACACAATTAATGTGTGACAAAGCCACAATAAGATAATAATAGCCAAGCAAAAACTCCCTAAACGACAGAAAGAACACATGACTATGTCTATGAATATAATTATATAATTGTAAATTATAAATATAATTATAAATTGTACTTTGAGTAAAGTTGTTACATCAGCCACAAAAGATACAGATTTCAGCTTTAATGTGCAGGTCTCTTATACATTATTGGAGGTTTTTTTTTCATTTTTAGTAGCATTTTAATATAATATTCGAAATACAATTTTATAGATGTCCTTATTTTTATTTTAAGTAAATTTTATAGCATTATTCCAATTCTTTATGTATATTTTTTATAAATTAATGTTTGGTTTAGTATGGCACCTGTTATCTGTTATGGTAATTATCTATGTGTCTTATAGTCTCAGCAAATCTATGTACAGTTTTAGTAAGTTATCTAAATATGTCATAAACCAGGTATGAGCTAAAATTTGATATATATTTTCTTCATGTATAAAGCTGAGACAAAACATTAGTACTGGTACTTGTTTTATTTAAATCATGAGAGAAAGTAATTTGTGTTTTGTTGTGGAAGAGTTACAGAGAACGAAAACTACATAAAGGTCAGTTGCGCTGGTTATAAAATTTGTCCTTGACTTTTGTAATGTAATTAAGTCATAAGATTTATGGGTCAACATTATAAAACCTCCTCCTGTGTCTTTGCCTATGAGCCATTTTGCCACTTCTAATTCTTAGACTTAAACTAGATTTAAATTTGAGTTTTTGAGCATTTTTATGCTCAAAAACAAAGGGCTCTTGGCACTTTTAAGAATTAAACAAAGGGCTCTTGGCACTTTTAAGAATTAGGCTGTTATAAATTTCTGTTGAGACATTGACAAAACTGGATGAAATTATGTAAAGATAAGATAATAAAGTTTTGCAATTATACCGTAAAATGTACATTAGCATTACTAAGTGAAAAAATGTCTATGGGATTGCAGTTAAAAAAATAACAAAGTATGGTAACTTTTTGGTTAAAATGACCAAGTTAAATCTACTTACATTACCCTGATTCATGACATAGAGATTCTGGCCAGACAGCAGAGCCGTACAGATCATGGAATGCATTCCTTGAAACAGCCTGCAAGCTAGTATTCCTGTAGCTCAACTGGTGTAGCATTGCGTTAGCAGTACAAAGGTTGTGGGTTCAATCCCAGGGAATACAAGTCCTGATAAAAATGTATACCTTGAATTCACTGCATGTTGCTTTGGATAAAAAGCATGTTGATGAATTAATGTAAATGTACAGTTGTTGTCTCCATTAAATGGAACAAAGGTAGCATAAAAGCCCTATAGTGTTATAGCTATAACTAGTTTTACTAAATAGATTCTGTTTGGTTTCAGTGAAACCAAAACAGTATCTATCACAGGCTATTGTGCAATAATATTATGCAAAAACATGGTTTAGCAATGAATTAGGTGAATACTTACCAAAAAAGATTTAGTCTTTAGTCTGGACTTAAACTTATCAGGTGTGTCTGAATGCCATACAAGGCTGGGAAGTTTATTTTAATAAGGCTAGGCAGATAAGATATCTACTACTTTTAGAGTGTTTTGCTAGGAATGCTAGGAATTATTAACAGGTCAGAAGTTGCAACTGTAATGTATGTGTACTGCAAACTACTAATATGGACTGTAGTCTGATAATAGTTTGTAAAGTTACTGAGGCAATATAATATACTACTACTAATTTTAAAGTTTTAATATGTATGATGCATATCATTTGTATGACATGAAACTTAATAGACAACCAGTGTAGTGACAATAAAATTTAGCATAGTTTCATTGAGCTAATTAGTATTCAAGCTACTGTGAATACTAACCCACTTGGTAATGAATTACAGCAGACTGCACACAAATACTACAAATACAAACAAATAAACAGATAAATATAAAATTTGTTAAAAGAAATATAAGGATAATGACATTTAATTTTAATTTTTGATAAGCAGACATTTAATTTTCCATTTTGATGAATTTGAGACAATTAGGGGTGTAATGTGCGCCACAGGATGTTCAATTTCCATTCAATGCAAGGCGTTTAGAAAAAAAATCACACAAAATAAAAAAATTCTGCCACACTGGTTGTGGTCAAAGGTTATGACACACTTTCCACTGCAATGCAGATATAACGCAACACTTTCAGAAATAAGCAGCAGGCTTCCTGTTCACCACACCTCCCCTAAAAAAACTATCATGTCTGAGAAGCCCTCTACCACAGGGTCATCTGATTTCCGCCAAAGATGTTTTTAATGCATCACTTCATCTTTGCTTTAAGATAGAGCTCTTACATGTTAGCCTTATCAAACCACTAAGGCATTTATGGCAATGCCAGTCTTGCCACTACAATAACAGATTTTTATTGTCTTTGGCAGTGTTGAAAATAACATGACCTGGTTACACAGAAAGGGCTTAGACCAAACCGGGATTTTGATAGTACAATTAAGACATTTATTTGTAAATGTGTATATATTTTAAATGAAAATTATATAATAAATAATATAGCTTTTACAAATGTGTCTTTGTAAATGTGAAAAATACTGCTTGCATTCTGACACAAAATAATAGAACTGACATATTTTAAGATGAAAGTGCAAGTTTCTGTCTGTTAACAGAGTTCAGACATGCGTTTTAGTCTAGGACTTGGCTTAGCCTTGTCTGTGAAACCAGGGTATGTGTATAAGTAACTGACCAGCTACCACAAACCAGATTGACTAGTTTAATTGTAGCTGGTCCAACATAGGCTAATGGCTTGGATTAGCTAATGATCTTGTAACAGCTGAAAGCCAATTAAAGCACCAAGCGCTAAAACCAAAACACTAAGGCCTGGTTTTACAGACTGGGCTTTTATTAAGCCAGGGCTAAGTTAAATTAGGACCATTAGCTTGTATAAACATGCCTTAGAAGATACATTACTGCTGTGCACCTTTAGGCAAAACAACAGCACTGATGTAATAGTTACCAGCTTGTCTAATTACCAGATTTTTAAGTTAACAGACTTAGTATTTTCAGGCTAGTATTTTCTGCTAAATGAATACTAGATTTAAGTATAAAATGTAACCAGTCTTTGATAGTTTATGTTTGATACTTTAACATATGGCCAGAAGAAGCTGATAACACAATCAATTTGAGGTAATATTAAGGTAACTCTTAACATTAACATAAAATGTAACATAAACGTTAACATTTAACTTGTACATTGTACTTAATATTTTAAAATGTACATTAGCATTCAAGTATGGGATGTTAACAAGTAATGTTAATAAGATATTAGAAGGGCCATTTGAATAAAGCTACAATTGAAAATGTTTGGTAAAAAAAATAAAACATATATATTGTTTTTTGAGCAAGTATATAAACCTTTTGTACCCTTGAAGGTTGTCAACAAGATTTGAAAATGACATTACATTACATTACGACATTACATTTACTTATTTGGCAGACGTTTTTATCCAAAGCAACATACAGTAAACTCAATGAATGTCGAAAGCATGTATTATAATTCAGATTTTTTTCCTCAGGTTTTGTTTGTATCCCAGGCAAAGAGATGTTGGGCTGTGTCTCATTACAACACCCTTCAGAAATACACGCTGATGACACGCTCCACAGGTGCCCCAATGTAAGTGTTACCTGATGCACATCAAAAACTGCTGTGGGACGGTTAGATTGAAGTGATTAGATATGAGATCTAGTAGAGTAGTTAAATGGAAGTGAGAGACGTCATCTTTCTATCTTTACCACAAATCATCTGCATTTTTTCACACATTCAATAGTCAACACAGACAGCATGACACAGGCAAACTTATTTGCGCTTTTGGTAATACATATCTTTAATCAATAAAAAATGTACTTAAATGGTTAAATATTGTTCTGGCTTGGCCTAAATTCTATCTGATACTACCCCCTCAGTGCTGCAATCCCTGTGTGTCAACAAATGCGGGCTGCTCCAGATAAATGAATATGATCATAGACAGTGAATGATACTGGAGGTTTTCTGGTCAAGTTTACACAAGTTTGATCAAGTGACAAATAATAGAGCGATACTGATACATACTGAGTGATACTGAACTTACTGATGGTGTTGGAAGGGGCTGTGAAGATATCTCTCCCCCTCTGTAGGACTGTTCTTGGGCCATGCAGCACCTGTACTGCCCCATCTCTGTGAGCTCTATGAACCTGCACATGTAGTGGATGGAACACTCATAACTCTTCCTCAGCATTACGGCTCAAGATTAAGGTTTGCAACGATTAATAAATCCTTGTTGAACAACACGCCATCTGAGGTAAACTTCCTTAAAACACTGATTATTCATGATTCAAGTATGTGTACTAGTTACATGCCAGACAGTTTTATCTCAGTTTATCTTGTTATTGCATCACTCATAGCTCTTAAACCTTTTAAATAGAGTTTAGATGTATGGAAGTATGGACTGTATGGACTGATGGTGTAATTGACCAATCACAATTGAGTATTCCAGTGGACGGGGTAATAAATTATGTTATTAATTGTAAAATTTCAATGGGATACCACAGTTTAATAAAACACTGCAATTAATTATTGGATCAAGATTTAAGCTTGTCACAATCAGGTTGGAGTGGAAATGCAAATTAACCAAAATATGATAAATATGAATGAAATATTGCAATAAACAATGTGGATAGCTTTATACAGAACATTACATTTTAGTGCCAAGTGCACACCCACTGGGTTTTAACTGGTGACAGTTGTATTTTGATTGCACAGCATAAAAAAACAAAAACCTAACAATTTGGATATCAAAATAAATAGGTATAATATAACGTATTAACCCACAATTTTTTATTTGTTGTTAAAGGCTGTGCATCTATTTAAAATGAAAAGAAATTATTCTGTCAATTGTTAGACAATTCATTAGGAATGATATTAATATGAATCATCAATAAGATATACATTTCATAAGAGACTTTAAGATACTAAACATTTACATTAATGTAAAATATTAACTAACAACATGAACTTATTAGTTTGGTTAAAGGTCACATTACACATTTTTACTATAATTACTTATGTGCAACGTGTAACACAGACATTGTATAGACCAATGTATTTGAAAACAGGACTTTTTTTGCTTCTTATTGCTTCTCAAATAAAACTGTTTTTAAGGCAGTTTGGATTTTATTATAGAAAAGAGGACAGAATTCCAAATTATGTTGAAGTTTGGCGAAGGCATTTAGAAAATAACATATATTTCGCATCTAAAGAATTTGAAAATATCAGAGGCCATTGTGGATGACATAATAAAAACATATAGGGACTTTACTGACATTATCACTTGACCGACAATATGTGCATTTTCACGAAGTCACGACGACTGAAGCGCTCAGTAACTGGTAACCTTCACTTACAAAACATATAGAAACAAAAATTCTGCCCTAACCAGTTTTGTTCCTTTATTTCTATTAATAGCTTCAGTGTTTGTAACTGAAATTTCCATGTGTAGAAGTAATTCCACAACCAAATCCTGGCATTGTTGTTTCCTGGATGGACTGGATGAACAAAACATATCAAGTTGTAAATAACCTTGTCACAGCAGGTGTGATACTGGTAACTATTGTTTGACTACAGGTGTGTCTATTATATAGGTGTGACTATTTTCCCGCACTTGTTTTGACTGGAAAATTCATTAACTTACTAAAATATATCCACTTATATGCATGCTAGGTCAACTTATTGTCTGCAATATGTTAAACTGTCAGTACATGCAATTCAAAAGAAACAAACTGAGCACAATGACTTTTTTAAATTATGACTTTTTTAAATTGATTAATCTGACTAGAGCTGCAAGATATGTTTTAAAATTTGTTATGACATAATTTTGTCACAAGGGAATTGCAATAAGGGAAGTAAAAAGTTCCTTATTTCACTTGAACAGAGAAAACAAATGAGACAGATTGCAACACACCTGACAAAAAGACAACAGCCACAATATATGTTCCATAAAAACATGCATTTGTTATTGTGCGGTTTGGTTTCTCTTTGACAGTAAAAAATACCCGTTGAACAAGTTTTCCAGTCAGAAATATATTCCCATTGATCCACAAACCTCAGGAGGAACTGCAGCGTTTGAATGTGAACATCTCTGGGTAAACAATATCTAAAGAAAAGAGAAAATGGGGTGTGAATTAGTATCACCAACTTTGTACAAATGATTTTGTGCATTGCTATTAAAAGCTATTTTAGGATTATACAATCATTTTAAAATCAACGTTTTAACATCTATGTAACTGAAACATTATTGAAGGTAGAATAGTAAGTTAATGTAAAAATATGTCAAATTATATAACTTATTATTATATCTACCAAAATACCATTTTAAAGCAAGAAGTGTTATAAGATTAAGAAAAAACAATTTAACATATATGGTAATACTTTTTTTAAGCAGCTACAAAACAAGCACATGACCCGGTACTGTAGCTAGCAAAGTTAAAGAACAGAAGGGGTTGTTGCATTAACAGCATTTGCATTTACAAGTTAATGTAAATAAATATTATTTTCCATTATAAATTGTTTATTTCCATTGATTTACATATTAGCATTTATTTGTGCGGTTTCATCATTGAGCACTTTCACACACACACACACACACACACACACACACATAGCCTAGATCTTTCTCTCTATGTATTATATACAGTATATGTAGTACATATAGATATATATCATAGTGCATGACCCTATAAAGCTGTTAACTAATAAATTAGATTTGCTAAGGGAGAGGAACTTTATATATAATTGTTTCTTGTAGCAATACAACAGAACTTCTGAATACAGTTCTCATATATTCAGTAAATCTTTCAGAACCCCTCTTACCATTTATGATATGTTGCAGCATGATTCTACATGTTTGTATTTATTTATTTTTCTCAGTAATCTATTATTTTTCTCATCAATCAGACTGTCATTATTCCATAATGACAGTCTGAGAGAATGATAAAAGTTAAAAAAAAATGATAAAAGAAGAAACTAAAATAACACATTGACACATGTTCAGACCCAATCCAACAACACTTGAAATTTAGCTGTAGTGCCTCCAATTTTTCTTGGGGCAGGTCTACTGGTTGAGTCAGGCTTGCAATCAGTAGGTTGCTGGTTCGATGCCAGCGCTAACCGGTAGCAACTTGTAGAAACTCTTGGCAAGGTTATTACAAGGCTCAGAGCTGGGGAACCAACAAAAAAATGCTAGATTGCAAATCCCCAAGAGCACAGTTTAAATTTCAAGTAGTGGAAGTTTGGCACAACCAGGAATCTTCCAAGAGCTTATTGTCTGACCAAACTGAGCAATCCAGGAGAGTGACCATGAACTGAGCTTTAGAGATTCTGTATGGAGATGGGGAAAAGTTCTAGTTTGTATATTGGCCAAGTGATATTTATTGTGCATCAGTGATGTATATCCTGTCTGTTGTATTTACAATTTTGAACTACTATGAGCATTTTGATATTATATGCAATAATTATAGTGACATTAATGTATATTTTATACACGTGCTGTATTATGTTTGCTGCATATACATGCATAGTATTATACATGCATATCGGTTACATTTCTAGCCTGCCAGTATTTTTGCCCTTCAGGTAATCCTGGGGAATCCACGTCTTTCACAACAGCACAGAGGGGGAGACAAAGGACAGGAACCTGGTAATTGTGTTTTAAAACACATGACCACAAGGTGGAGATCTTTACGTGTTTCTTGGAAGTCGATGTGCAAAGCTGAGATTTAAACTAAACAGGCTTTAAGATTAAACCTTGTTAACATTTAGGTAGTACAAAAACAAACAGTTCATCACGTTTAAACAGTTTAGCACTTATGTTTTTATTAAAGGTCTGACATTAGGAGATTTTAAGGATTTTACTCTGATACCTTCCTTAGTGGAGAGACAAATTCATTCATGGACCATGGAAACATTCTCAGTGTGTTTGAACGAGAACTAATCTTGGTTTAAAGTTAACAGCAACAGTAGTCTCAGTAGATTTGTGGAACCAGTGAGACAGCAGGTGTAACAGATCCAGGCTTTTGACAATTTGCCTAAAGTCTGGTCCAGTTGGCATCTTTTTAGGAATGGCTTTACCCAAGTAAAGGTTTAGCTGATTAACATGAACTGAGTATTCAAAGTTTGTTATTTTCACATTACATCGAGGGTTAATCTGAACCATCTGATACCACAACAAGCTTTTTGAGATAAGCAAAATTTGGTGCCTGTGACTAATTCTGCCCCACTTGGTGTGATCAAATGCTGACATGCACAAATATTCCTTCATGAACGCAAGATGGCTGTGGTTTCAGAGTTGTTTTGTACCAGCTGCACAAAAACAAAATAATGAAAAGTAACCGATGACTTTTTGGCTCCTCAAACTGCTGATGTTTGCTTTTATTAAGGTGATTAGCATCTTCAATTAGCCTAGCAATACACTGGTGAGGAAACAGTTGGGTTCAACAGAAAACACAAACAACACAAAGACATTGTTATTATCTTTTATATAATACGTTTCAGTAGCATCTCATCATCTCAGCATAAGCCCTGTCATGTTGCTTCAAACATCAGACACTTTCTCAGGCATCTCTGACATCTAAAAAACCACAATCGCCTTTTTAGTAAAATGAAGTGGTTGCTGCTGACATTTGCCAACAGTCCATAAAGGCTTAAATAAAAGAGTGAAAAGTGTAAATCACTTGAGGGACACGTCATCTCACCTTACTTATGCATCTCATAAACTGGCTGTTATTGTTATTGTTGCTGTCGGTCTACTGATTCTGTGGGCCACATGTACAGACGTCTATTTTACTGCAAACTTTGCACTTTTATGATTAAAATCTGCCTTTTCCACAGCATGAAACCACAGCTACCCCCAAACTGAGCTTATCAGGGGTCTAATCTTACAAAACTGCCTTTCGTGTCATTTCAGTGCTTTCACAAGTTTGTTAATTATCTTGTGTAAAGGTTATTCATTTATTAGCATGATGATATTGTTAGCATGATGGTTATGTGATTTTTCATGATGTTAGTATCATTTACCTTAATGTTATTATGTTTTAGCATGACTTAGCATGTTTTACATGACTTAATATGATGATAGTATGATTGAACATGTTAACATGTTTTAACTTGTCATGATGTTAACATGATTTAGCATGAGTTTAGCATGATTTAGCATGATACATATTTTAAAATATGGCTGTAATGTTGTACTGTTGCTATGGTGCTCTCAGTGGTTGCTAGGAAGTTGCCCTGAGACTGACAGCCTGATTTAAATAAGCCCACCTAGATATCTCTAATGTCCTCTAATGCAGTGACATGGCTTATTTAATTCATTACATGGTTGCTAATATACTGAAAATGGTTGCTAAGGTGTAGCTGTAGCTGGACAGTTAGCAGGGTAAACTGAAATACTAATAGACTGAATGTGTGTCTAAATCAAAAGAGCCAAGTTTCTATGATGTTCTGGTGCTGAGATATGTCATGCTGTTGCTAGATATGTCATCTATCTATCTGTCTGTCTGTCTGTCTGTCTATCAACCAAAGCTTATGATAGGAGGCCTTTTTATAAACTGTTACAACAACATTTATATATGAGACAAATGACAAAGTATATATTGAGGTATAAAATGGGAAATTTTATTTACTTTTAAATAGTCCCTAATTCATTTTAAGAAATAGTCCTTAACTCAGTTGTAAGCAAATTGAGCCTCTTAACCTATTGTTATTCATTTTTAAATGCTTATACTTCATTTGCTGTATAGATTCAAGTGTGGGCAAATGTCAACAATAAAAAATAATAACAAAAATTGATACCGGGGTTTAAATGTTTCTTTGCTATCTGTAGACACCCTTATGAGACGCGTATGTGGTCTACAAAGACCACTGAAACCCAAGCATCTCGTATTCAAATGCTAACGGCTGCCAAAAACGTGATAAGCACATTGACAATGTAATTGTTCAGATTATCATGCTAAACATACAGTTAAAATTTCATTGAGTTTCCGTGATGTAAGTGTCAAAGATTGTGGCGTGTTGAGATGAGGGTTGTGTCATAATGATTGTGTCAAAATCCATTTTTACCTAAGTCCTCTTCATTGTGGTCTGCAAACCAAGCATGTGAAACCTATGAAATAACTATGAGAAATGAGTCTTTTGAAATCTCATGCATGTTGATGCATGAGATTTCAAACCTTGATGTCTTACATTGAAGTTTAATGTCATATATCAACATGCATGACTTGAATTACAATATTATGAATTATCCTGTTAATCCACTCACAGATTTCACATTCACTGTGAGGTTTAATCATTTGAAAGAAACAAGTAAGACCATATTGATGTGATAACTCTTATTTCTTTGGGGGAAAGGAGTTAGTAGTATTTTTTGTTGTTTGTAAATTTATGCTTGTGTCACGTATTTGTGAAAGATGCTAGATTTGAGATAAGTGACTAATTTTCTATGTTACAGGAACCCACCGAGAACCAAGGGTAAGTAATATAGGATTGAGGCCTTTAATAAAAAGAATGAGGTCAATTCAGCTGTTTATGTAGGGCAAGGACTGATACCATCCTTTAAATCTGCCCTAGAAACGAACTGAGTATTTTTTACAGTGTAATTTTAGATTTCTTTTCTGCACTAAAATATAAATTATGGTTGATTATTAATAAAATAATGTTAATCAGCATTTATACAAATATATTAAGTTGTACCATAGTGTGTTAAAATCAGATTATATTTCTGCACACACACATGCTTAGGGCTTTCGGCTGGTAAATTGTTTAACATTTCATACCCGCATTTCCAATGAGAGAGTACATCTAATCTCTGTTTAGGACCAATTCTAGCATTTTCTGAAGCTTGCAAAGCGAAGACAAAGTGACCTAAATGAGGTAGAGAGGACAGATGACCATTACAAAACTGTGATCTGGTCACTATTACCAGAAATGTAGCTGGTAAACTGATAAACAGTGAGACAAGCTATAAACAAGAAAAACGTTTTCTAAACGTAGCAAGCTTACCTGTGCTTTCAACCAATCAGAGTCATTTTACCTGAAGCGATGATGTAGATTGCTAAGTTTTGTTATAGTACAGTGTTTAAATATTTTTACAGAAGCAAGACCAACATATATAGTGATGAAAGACAAAATATTAAATACTTTAGGTTACTGAGTAAACCAAGAATTTGCAGAAGGAATCTGAAGCCATAATAGGAGTGACTTAAGATACTAGCATGTTATATCTATTAGAAAATCTGATAACTTTAGTCAAAGTTACAATTGTAGGTGATACTTAAGCAACTAGTCTTTAGGTAGCATGTACACTGTTAAAAAGAACACATTTTTGTCACCATTGTCATGATGCAACAAGGTTTGTCAACTTAAGTCAATTGATTTTACAAATAGATGCACCAATCTCTGTTTTAAAATGCAGTAATGATACTAGCATCTTTCTTAAATAATTTCAACCCCCCCAATTTTGGAAACCAGTATCCCACAGGTCTGTTATGTGTGCTATATTTAGCTCCGCCCAGATCAGTAGACCCTTAAGATAAGAGACTATCTGGATTTTCTGTGGAATGCAATAGAAACAGCGCAACAAAAACCTGTAAAGGTTTTATAATAACACGCATGGCTGAAAATATACTGTTTTTAAGTGTCACATTACCCAGTGAAGAGTTTGATACATGCAGCAATATATACATACATGGGTGAATAGTGGGTGATGTTTCTCCAGTGCTCACTTCCTGTGAGACTACAAATGCATAAATTAATGGATGGATAAATTGTGGGTGATGACTGATGATTGTGGGTATATGGAAAGTGTGTGTGTGTGTGTGTGTGTGTGTGTGTGTGTGTGTGTGTGTGCGTGTGTTTTTGTGTCACACACCTATTTAAAGAAGTTGAATGGGGTGACAGAGTATGTTACATTTCCACAGACCTTGACATTTTGAAAACTAGTACTGCATACTAATGTATTAGTTCTGCTAAGATAATCCACTCAGGTACTGTCTCTTTCAGTGCCTGAAAATTGGACACCTGTCAACTAAGACAGACATAAACTGTAAAAATAAATGAATATATGCTACAAGAATGTTTAAATTTAATTTTGAAATCTTTAAAACCCCCTTAAAATGCAGGAAGGAAGTGTTTTGTCAGTTACTCTTGCACAAAACCCATTTTAAAATCTTGAGGTGTGTTTCAGCATGACTGCAGTGAAGCCAACCTGAGGGTCTTTGCAGAAATGACGAGGGTGAAACCACAAGCCTGCAAAGTTGCCTCTGTGGTCTGTAGAGGAAATTCAAAAACAGCTGACTAAAAACTCCTGAATCTGGCACATTTAACACTTTAACACTTACAGGGTTAAGTTGCCCCTGAGTTGTGTTGTTTTTCAAGAAAATGTTCCTAGTTAATTTAAATATTAGCATAAATAACTTGTTCATTGTGGAAATGTTTCCACAACGAACAGCATAATTTTCACCTACAGTCGGCCTATTGTCATATGTAAAAAATAGTGGTGCTTATAAACATCTCACCACAAAATATTACTCCTCTCAAGTGTGAAACGTCTGTTCACGGTTGGTTTCAGTCAACATCAACAATTTTACAATAAAAAACATTTTATTGACCACAACCGTTAAGTATTATAGCCCTATCATCAGTCAATATGACTGTAGTCATTAAAAAAATAAATACTTAAATGTACGATTTTTCTGATACAGCAGCATGTTAGTGTTCATTTTGTCTGAAATTTCTTTTGCAAACATTGTTTTTTAGAAAACAAGAACTTATTGCACACTTACACATTCTAATCAAAATCAAATGATTTGTTTGCACTGTAATGAATGCATAGCTACTGATGAAGGTCCAGTAAAAATTGAAACTGCTTTAAACCTGAGCTCTAAATCCCAAACTATCCCAAGCATCACAGAGTCTTCAGTGGATCTTGAAGAGGCCAAAATAATTATTGTGAAAATGGTTGCTGAGTAAATGGGGATGTGACACATTGACAAACAGCCAATCTGATGACCTGAGATGTTGAAGAGCATTTAAATGACTGCCTGTCATCCAGGGAGACTTGCTTCTGGTCCCACAGAAGCCCTCTTGATGATCCTCCATGATTGTTCGATGGTGGTCGTTTCTCAGAAGAATCACCATGTGGGTGAGAGAGTCTGTGGGGTTGCATGTGCGAGCGAGAAACTCCACACGTGAGTAAACGAAGTATAAGCCGGTCTCGTTGACCTGAAGGCGTCCATTGCTGTACCTGACGCCGTTTATAAATGCCTCACCAAGATTTTTTTCCCATTTCAGAGTTCCTGGTGATTTGACTTGGTCTGCGCAACCTGTTGTAGAAAAGTAACCATGTAAGATACACTAAACATCATTTTTTGCTAAAATGACAACAAGTGTCAACCAGCATCTTCTTTGTAGTTAATGCAATCGATAAATGACAGTTGTTGGTCAATCAAGGCCTGGTGGAGACACCAGCACACTAGCATGCAAGGACCAGATTCAAAATAATACATTTGGTGGCAACCAACAATGCTAGTAATTATCTAGTGTTCTAAGGTAGGTTGCATGTACACCCAAGAATTTGCTCCATAATGTGTGAATCTTTGCACTTACCAATCAGGTGTGCAGCTGTTTTCTGTTTGAGTTTGTTCAATTCTGCAGGATTTATGCCTATTAAAGAGTACAGCGTGGCTGTTATAATTCTAATCTGTCTAAGACAGCAAGATAGCAAGGGCAGGGCAGTGTTGGTAAATGTTATGTGAAGCATGCTTTGTCACAGAACTCACCAATTTGTTTCTGTGGGGCGGTGCTCTGAATTTGTGCCGGCACACTCTGTGAATAAGGGTGAGAGAAAATATGTGGGGTCACACCTACGAGTCACAACTGTCAAATGTCAAACAGTAATACAGTAGAATTTAGGTACTTTAATGTGCATGCAACATGTGTGCACATCATAATATACAGGAATGTGTCTTATCTTACAGACATAGACATTGTACAGTATATCTATTGGTTGTTCACATGTAACTGCTGAGAGTGTATGACTGCTCTTGTTGATGCAGAAGACTTCCTGTAGCCGTCAACCAGAGACCACATAATTTCTAATTCTGTCCTGCTCAGTCATGTAAATGTCAAAATATATTTATACTTTTATGCATTTTGTTTCAATGTTTCAAGTTTCTAATGGCATAACAAATAATTGACTTTCCAAAGCATGGATTTCCAGTTAAGGTATGAGTTCCAGTTGTGATGTATGTAGTGTATTTGGCCACATAAACCACATTTAAACATTTTTTTAAATAACTCACTGCATGAAATAACTGTGGGATTTGCAAACTAACTTTTTTTCCTAACTACACTAACTTATATTTGCAATGACTTAACCAACTAATCACGTCTTTTAAAGAACTGTAACTAGTAAGTTAGTTCCCCTCAAATTGTCACAGAATACATTTAAAAATACTTTTTCCCAAAGCATGTACAGTACAACAGCGAAAACATCTAACAAACTAATAGTAAAGAAATATTTTGCTTGAATAAAGAAAAATACTTAAATCACAAAAAAATTAATATTTGGTTGATATTTTGAATTTGGTTTGATATTTTGTCATATCATGCAAGTGTGCAGAATGCTGTTTGGGGTGACTGTGTGTGCAAAGAATTGTGTTTATTTCAATTTATAATCCACAGTCTAGAAGTTCTTACCTGTGTCAATCGCTCCACTTCATTCTGTAACCTCAGAATCTGGTAAGCTCCGAGCCCCAGGGCCGCAAAAACCAACAGGAGTATCAAAGTCAAAACCCAAACCATCCCGGTGTTCATTGTTCCCCATCCTCTTCTCTTTACCTCAGCTCGGGCGGGAGGAAACGTCCAGCAGGGCACCAGCGGTGGATCTGTCTGTCCATGCACCTGCTGATGGTAGTCTTGATGTTCTGGTTGACCTCCACCAGAATCCACCAAGCTCAGTGGAGATGGGCGACTAAACTTCAAACTCATTTTTGCAGAGCTGTTGCGTGTGAGGGTGTGAGAAAATGTTCTGTCTTGAGAAGACCAACAGTTTTTAAAAGGTCCTGCAGCGTGGTTTAACTTCCCACCCACACACACACACACATATACACACACTCACCGCCTCTGATTCTTTCTGCCTCACATGCAAACATATGAGGAACATACAGAAGATAAGTTTGAAAATATAGTTTAATAAATGTCTGTGCAGTTAAAGGATGTCAGGATGTGCGAATGTTTGTGGTAAACTAGTGTGCAGTCTTATAATTCTCTGAAGGGGGTATGATGATGACATCATAGTCAGGAAGTCATCTGTTTTACCGGCTGCCCTTTGCATTATAAAATAACACGTTTTTAAATCTTAAACTAATAGTTCACCCACCAAAAAAAATCTTTTGACATATAATGTCAAATTACACCATTAACTTATTCCTGTACTTTTTCTTCTGAAGTAAAAAAATGTTTTGATAAGAAAGACAATTATCTGTTTCTCACATAATTCTCTTTTGTGTATGTTTTTGTTATTTTAATCAGATGTTTAGCATCATTTCTAACAGGAATATTAACATGCAAGTTTGCACTGAATTAATCACATATAAAAGCAGTGTAGCAAATGAAAACTGGCTTTATCTCTCAGGCTTCAGAGGTCAGTGTGGTAAATCATCTGCATACGAGACGAGGGGATCTGTGACCTAGAAAGAGTTCTTAAGAAGGGCCTCAGCTACTCTTTGAAAGACCACCAGCATCCTGTCTGGGCCCAAAGAGGTACAAGGTTAGACTAGAATAGAAACCTTACATATTCAGTTACTAGTTCTCAAAACAGGTAACAAACGTTGTGAATGGTTCTCTGGGTCCAACCCAGCCCTCAAACGCAGCAATGATTCATGTTAGAACTCACCTTTACCAGCTGAGCAGGAAGTGGATTGTTCTGGATACTGTATATCCCGACTGTCAGTATCTCTGTGTTATTTTTGTATAGCTTAAAACATATATTTTAAAGTTTTTTAAAAATTGTCCCTCAAATAGGTGTGATATGACATCACATTTAAAACAGCATTTTGCTAATTCTTTTTAGTTACATTTTTATCTTATACAGCTTTATTTTGAAGGACAGTGTAGAAATGACAGGACCCATAGCATAAATGTTCTGTTTGCTTTTTTGCCCAGTGTTAGTAAACAGTGATGCAGCAGAAAACAAGAGTTTCAGTAAACCTAATCTCACACACCACTAAAGAACAGAAGCTGCCACATGAAACAGCCTGTCAAGCGTATGCGAGCGTGTGTGCGCTTTCAATCTCGCTGTCTGGTTCTCAGGGTCTGCGTGAGTACCACGCTGGCTGAGGGTGAGGCAAACCGTGTGGTTTACATCAAGCGTGGCAGTAAAAGGCAAAACTTAACCCCCACTGCAACATACCCCTCAGACACCAAGCGTTCCAGGAAAAGTCTGCCTTTTAGTCAGTGGCTTGGCCTCGTTTAAATCCACGGTTCATTCAATTAGCTGCAACCTATGACACAATATGTATTGCAATAAATGCACAACATGCAACTTCTATTGTAAAACAAAGATGTAAAACATATGTACTGATGCAAACCGTAGTAATTACAAAACAATTGCTAGAAAAGACTGCTTTTTGGTTTACTGAATTTTGCACATTGTTATGCAGATTTACTGTTATGTTTTATGTATTAACTTATTACCCATGTCAAAACCATTATGTTAATGATGATAAAGAAACCTGTTGCTTAAAAACATTAACATTTATTCATTTGGCAGACCCTTTTAACCAAAGTGACAGGAAATTCAAGGTATACATTTTTATCAGTACAGTACATTTTTTCATTATTTTATCAGTTGTGTTACCTGGGATCAAACCCACAACCTATGTGCTGCTAACGCAATGCTCTACCAGTTGAGTTACAGGAACATATACACATAGCAATTCTGTTACCATTTATATTAATAATCCTTTATATTAAAGGTTTTCTATTAATGTCTTGGCTAAAATTTAGAGAGTTAAAACTAATAATTCATTGAAAATTTCACAATGCAATTGTAATATCAACTATGTCGTTTGAAACACTCGAATTACTCAAGTCATTTGAAAATGGGTGGAAAATATGAAAATTATACTGCAAGCAAAGCACTTTGAGTATTATGATTTCATGAGTACAAACCAAAAACCTTTCATAGTAAATTCCGCAGAGGAAAGATTTGCTTCGCTGAGGAACTGACATCTGCGGTAGCATTAGATGAAAGATTTTCTCGCTTCTCACAAGTTTGGGAAATCCTTCGTATCATGTGACCAAATGTAGCCAATGGTGAGAGAGGCCTGACATACATCTCATTCACCACTGTTGTCTGGTAACAACAGTCAGTTCTCGCTCAGTTTCCCAGAAGTGTTGCCTGCTAATCAATTCTTGTTGCTGATATATAGTTTTGAGGGGTTTTGGGGTCGAATCGTGGGCTGCAGTGCAACACACAGCCCCAGTTCTCTTACCAAACTATTGGAAAAATTGTCTAACATTTTATGAACAGACACTTATTGCTCTCTCTCTCTCTGACTCAGCACGTCTGCAAATGTAATCATTGCAGTAATTCTAATTAGGGCTATTGTATATGTCAATCTGAAACTTTCAGGTTTATCTGCAACACCCATACATGCTTTGAAAATGTTGTTTTAATGGTCTGGAGCAGCACTTTGAGTCTGGAGTGCTATTCTTATGAAGAGAATGTCTGACTTTATGGTTCCTTAAAGTTTAAACTCATTTTAGAGCATCTATTCTATGTCCTTTAAATCTAAACTAGACTAATATGAAACTAGTGAATATGTAAATTGTGGCTCTATGGTTGTACAAATACATGTTGTTCTAAATTTGAACCGTCTGCTTGGAAAACATTTATTTTTTTTTAACCTGTATAACATTAACCTGTGTCTTTCTGTTATGACAAATTCATTAAGTGATCAGTAATTTCCCATTCAAAACATCACTCTAACCTCAACTCAACCATTTCCTCTGCTGCTGAGGCCAAAACACACTCAAAACTGGATAAGAACTAGGTTAAAACAAACTGAACAAACACATATATCTGATATACAGCTTTCAAGTTACAGCTAAAGGGTTTAATTTCAGGTTTCACTTTCAAGCACCACACCTAAATATTAAATTACAAAATGTTACACTGCCAGTTGTGCTATATGTTCCACAAAATACAATAAAAAAGTTTAAATATAGAAAGCAAAGTTTGTATATTAATAAATGAAAAAAAATGACAGAAGGTGAAAGTGAAACCACTTTTTCAGCCAATTAAATCTCCTCATCTGAGGAGGATGAGTAGCAGCCGAGTCCCAGTACATGTTGAGTTTTGCCCTGTGTTATTTCAGCATTAGAGGGCTGAAGGGATTTGTCTGTTGCTGCTGTCTGTGCTAGCGGGAGGGTCTGAAGATTAGGCAGGCCGGTGAGCAGCGTTCGGGTCAGTCTGCCAGTGTCCTGCTGCTGCCCCAGCAGAGCCACCCGTGAGCTCGCCACCGCCACCCCCAGCCGGGTCTGATCAAAGCGCAGTGGGAGGTCATGTTCTGGAATATCTGAATCTTGGGTGGTGACGGGTGTTGAGGGGAAGGAATGTGTTCCTGCGGCCTCTGTGTTGATGTCTGCATTAACACTGTGCACTGCTTCAGCACTGCTGAGGTTGGCTGGGCCATGAAGGCATAATTTTTTGGCTAGAAAACAAGACAGAAGACACATAGTTGTTACATATTACTTTTAAAGTAAGGGTACATTTAGGCAAAAAAATGTATTATGAAAAACAACTAACAGGCGTTTTGGGTTTTGTCTGGCTCCTGTCTCTTCCTGGTGTATGATCTTGGTTCCCAGGGTGTTTGTTTGCAGGTGGGGTCAAGTGAGCGCAGTTTCCTCAGATAGCGCTTGTATTCTCTCTCCAGCTCTTCAATGTGCTGGTGAAACTCATTTATCTTCCTCTCTGGGTAGTGAGGCAGCTGAGACTGCTGTAAAATACAAACATGACAGGGTCATTCCGGGTCACCTTAGCCAGAGGTCTCTGGCTGCAAAGAGGAAATACTTGAATGAAACAGAATTCAGAAATACAATATTAACTATGATCCACTAGTGATCCACTATTTTGTAGAGGAAGTGCAAAATGAACCGTTTAGCTACGTTAGCATTACCCATGCGGTATAACCACTGCTCACTCATTCGTCCATGTCTTGCCATGGTTTCTACAAGTAGTAGTACAAGCAGAAATCCGGCATAATCATTACAGTTTAGTTCATTTGATTATTGTCATTATTATTTCTTTGTTATATACATTTAGTTACACTGTAAACTGCGGTATTATTTGCCAACAGTGGGCAAACAGCAACAATCTATAGACAATTATTCTGCTGCTCTTAGACATGGTGGTCCATCCACCATGTCCACCATGCAGCTTTTATTTATATGTTTAATATGTTGATCCTGTAACGCCCTACGTGGTATAAAATGACGACAACAATTAAATAGACACGTGATCAGGTGTTTGCGACAGGCGTTATGGTCCGTTATATTATGTTGGTGCGCATGAGCAGTACCTGCAGGTAATACTCTATCTCCTTTTTAATGCTCGGTATCCATTTCTTCACGGCTGCCACTGAATTCAACGTCGCCTGCACATGAAGGCATCGATAAGGTAATTGTTTCATTGAAATAATGTCAATCAATTTAATTGATGTAGTTTAATTGCTTGTATTTTTTTATTTCTCACAAGTTTTGGTCTTGACGCGTTGACATCTTTAATATGACCCTCTAAAAAAGAAACAGGGAGTTGTTTTATACACAGAAGTAAATTATTTCACAAACTGACCACATGCAACCGAAAACAAGGGAGCTAGCAGCAAAAGGCAGCAGGATGTCTATATGTACAACAATTGTATCGTATAATTTGGTTTGTATCATTAGGGTTAATTTTAGGGTGAGACTCTGTCTCCTACCCTCTCTCTCTTTCTGTAGCCATAATCGATTCAGCCTCCCAAGCTGCTTCTCTTCGTTTCTCGCCATTCCTGAAGCACTTCCGGCAATACGGTCACGTGATAAAGACAGCGGGTCACATGACACGGTATTTCAACACGCGTCAGTTGTTAAATCTCATACATGTGGTAAAAGACTTTCTATCGAGAGCTCGTTTAAATGCATATGTTTACCTGTGTTGTGAGTCCATATTACATTAGAAATATTATTTTCCCGGAAATATATTTTTAACCGATTATTTACACTTAAATCTCATTGCTTGTAATTTAGTGACACCTATTGACAAAATTAGGACATGCAATATTAATAAATGTTTTGGTTACAGTATATAATTGTGTGTGTATATCTTTGTGCTTTTTTTGACGTCACTCAGCAGAAATATTTATTAGTAAATTATGTATTTCTAATGCTATTCGTTTTCCTCCTGTTTAGTGGTTTCTGCTATTATTATTAATATTATTTTACAATGAATTTTACAAGGAATATATTTTACAAAGATCTTCTTCTTTAACGTAAGTGTTCTGGTGGGCCTGCGTATCTTCTGCCTCTGCCACTTAAAGAGCTGTTTTGTTCCCATTGTTGCTTGCTCTCCATGCGTCCAGTTTACTGGTCTTTGCAGGCTGGCTTTACCAGCCAGCAGTACTGAAACTGCTTGGTCTGACCCTCCATTGCAGCCAGGTGTGGTGTTTTTCTTTTTTAGGGCCAATGGCACCAATCCTTGCAGAGGGAATAGACTCGATTGATGCCCAGTACAGGGCTGTTTTTCTTTGTTTGTCTTTAACATGGACGTCTGCCCTCTAGAATTTGGGGTGACAGCTTCCCTGTGACTGCTCTGGCTTGCGGGATGCAGGGCAGTGAGCCCATCCTGGGTGACAGAGTTCATTTCAACCCCCATACACCACAACAGCGTTATCAGTGCTGGTTGGTTATGTAATGCGTTTAGATGTTGAGGAGTTTGATCTACTGACGTTTGGGTTTATGCCCTTATTTAAATATACCTGTAGTTAAAAAATGTCTTGTTATAATAAATATTTATTAACATTTTCAGTGAGTCGAAGAAAATGTTTGAAATGGAACATATTTTTAAAGCATTCAGATTGAAGTGTGATTTATATGTACTGTAAATACCATTATAGCAAAGCAAACACCGTTCAGGGTTATACAATGTATATGATTGACTGATAGTACATTATTCGCTACATACATTTTAAATGCTTATACATTACTGTGCAACTTGCATACAAAGTTCCCTGTTTAATTTACAGTATTTTCCAAGACATTATTTGTCTTAGTCCAGCAGGTAACTTGTTAGATATACAGGTTCTCATGGGCTGATGACATGTTCCAGCAGATACTGTGTGTTAGAAATTTAATTCCTCTGTGAAATGTTATATAAAAAGTTATGACTTAAAGCTCATTAAGACTTTATTATGATGTTTCACCTTAAAAAAATCCTGCTTTCTTTCAACTTTAAACCAGTATGTTTATGGACATGCTATATGTTTAGGCTGCTAATAGTGTAAAGCATTTTTAAAGACTTTTAATAGTGCACCATAAGTGACTTTGTGCTCATATTCAGTTATAGAATATTTGTAGTTCAGTCTATTAAAATAATTTCCTCACGTTGTTTAATAATAAAGATTTGATAAAGGTCAGGTCAATAATCAATCTCAAACTAAAAGTGTAGTGAAGATCTGACTGTCTTACAGAGATAAATCTGAGGAGTTCCTCTTCCCGTAACACACGCCCACTATTTCAGATGACGTAGGTCTTCCGACAGCTCCATTGCCTAATATGGACAGGAAGGTGCCGACTTTCCGGCATGATGTCATCTTTTGCCAAGTTTGGGCAATGGACTCAAGAGGATCTGAAAGATTAAACATATTAATCTGTGTTGATGCCCTGAATACAATATGACACTTTTACTTGTCCTGTTTGTGTATAAAGACACTCACAAATTTATGATCCTAAATACTTTACGCGTACTGTCGATGATGCGTTATGTCTTTTTGCAGCCGTAACTGTATGTATAATTTTTTTATAACCTAATGTAATATTATTTCGATGTTTATTATAGGTTTGGCTACTTTCGTAATGTAAGAATATGTTAACGTTTATATTTTAACTTGTCATCGGTTGTCTCAGCACCCAGTTTTACCCACCGCAGCGCAATGGCGCCCTCTTCTGGTGCAGAAATGTGTCATAAAATGTATGACACATTTAAGGTATAGCGTTAAAAATCACTTTATGAAACTTTAAATTAAATTTTAAGTTGTAGACTGACATATTGTAAGATATTGTTGTTGACACCCCAATTAGCCCAGAATATCAATATGTACAAGCTTTAGTTTAACACTTTAGTGTTATATTGGGTATTTTGTGCATATTACTGTTTTTATCAACAGAGTTCCCATGTTTTTAAAATTACTGTACTTATTTATTGTACTTCTAAGATAAGAAGCTTAAATATAAGTTTGTAGCTATTATTCTGTTTGTTTACACTGCTGATTATATTTTTAAGTGTGTTTGGACATTCTTTGCCATTATATTTTAACTACAGAGCCAATATGTGCATTTGACAGGTAACATCTTCCAGAACATGTCAACACACACACACACACACACACACACACACA
>JBAJNP010003827.1:24329-37034 GCA_036877545.1 Yasuhikotakia modesta
CACACACACACACACACACACACACACACACACACACACACACACACACACACACACACACACACACACACACACACACACACACACACACACACACTTTCTTAGATTAAAACAACAGAGACATTATTTTCGCTTCACATACTTTATTACAGTTCATAAATATTTATTAGTTTCTGATGTTCTCAGAAAGCAAACATAAAAAATTATATTGTACTTTACTTACAAATGGTAAACTTAAGTACTCCTGGTTGATCTTATTTACAAATAACAATGAGTGAAACCTCATTAATGAACTTTTTATAAAAGAAAACTGTTGAAGTTTGACTAACTCAAAGAAAAAGTCAATTTCATTCAGTTAAAGAATTAAAAAGTACAAAGTAACTCAGAAGGCAGGCAGATTTTCTCAAAACTTTACAGGGCACGTTTTTTGCCTGGTGTGCCACGGTTATATCCCTATTGTATTAAAGTCATATCCCCGCTTTTCTTCCATAATACTGAGTGCTCCGTTAAGCTTAGGTCCATGCACCATCTGGTCAAAGTGAACAAGGATTAGTCTCTTATTATCAGAAAGTAAAACATGTAACAGAATGAGTCTCATGCTCTCTGTCGATGTCTTTATCAGACCGAGTTTGTGAAGTTTTGTACTCCTCAAAAGTCCGGACAGAATATCCTGTACGCGCCAGAGCGCAAGACACTTGGCCGGACAGTCACGGTCCCAGTGGGCTAATGCCAGCAGTCATGCTTGCTTGACCGGCCAGCCTGGCTGACATATAGCCAATGAAGTTTGTCCTTTGCGTCTATTAAAGAAATCTCAAATGTCTTTTCGTGCTTCTCAGAACGTTTGCAGTTGTTGTGTCAACATAAGCTGGCAGCCGCTGTTGACGTGGTTCATGACTTTCTGTTTCAGCTGTGCCACTTGTTCGCGCAGCATGTTTGCGGTGGAAGCCAGCTCTGAGTTTTGGGATTTCAGGTTCTTGACTTTATCCTCCAGCCGGGAGATTCTCTCAAGTTTCCTCTTCCGGCATTTGGAGGCGGCGATCCGGTTCCTCATGCGCTTTCTCTCGGCTTTAATCCGTTCCTGGCTCTCCATGTCAATGGGAGAGAGAGGAGGGGTCTCTCCGGGCATCTCTGGCACCGTCTGGGGTTCCTCTTTCAGCGCCTGAAGTCTTGGGTGCTGAACGGGCAGCTGTGTGTTCATAGCGTGCTGTTGCGGTGCTGTTGTGTAGCTCATGGCAGGGTTGGCGGTGCTGAAACTTGGTGCCGCCGAGGGCGCGCTGCTGATAGCGGGGCTAAAAGTGTTCAGGTCAGCGTACACGGGTGGATCCGAGCGCATGGCTGAGCTGTAAACGGCACCACCTGCCAGGGATGAGACGGGTGCCATGGTGTTGTTGATGGTCGTTTGGGGAGCGGAGGTGACGTTGGGCATGTGTTGGTGATGCAGTTCGGCCAGTGCCCTTACGAACCCCTCAGCGAAACCCTCTTGCTCATCCGTCACGTTCTTCGGACACAAAAACTGAGTCGGAGTCGGTGTTGTAGTGATCAGGCCGTTACTGGACTGGATGATAAGCCTCTCCAATTCCGGCGACGCGAGCTTCAGCAGTCCCACGTCGGGGGAGGTGAGGATGTCGCCGGCTTTGGCCCTCAGGTGGGGCTTCAGGTTGCCGGTTGGGTCGGTCAGATTCAACGTCATGTTGTGTTTCAGAGCTTTGTGGTTGTATCCAAAAGCAGCGCTGTCATGCTGAGAGAAAGCGCTGTTTAGAGAATCATCGTAGAAAGTAGTTTCCATCTTGGTAGACATAGAAGAGAAAGCGAAACTTTTCAATAGTCTTTCACTATTTCTAGCAATAAAACACTCTCCGCTTATCTTTATAGTGCGCTTTCACTTCAGAAGACTAAAGTACTGCGGACTTTGAGACAATAAGATTTACAAAGTTCAGAGTTCGTGCGTAAACTCCCCGTCCCGTGAGAAACTTACTGCGTATAGTTATCACCAAAGTCCAAAAATCGCCTTGTCGAACATAAACAGCTTCTCCGCCGCTTTTGCTGTCTAAAGATGTCAGTAGATGAACAGCGCCGAGCCTAAAAGTTTAATATTTATTTTATTTCAACCAAGCTTTAAGCTTAGATGTTTCTCTGTTGCGAGGTCTGTAAACTCTGAGCTTCTCCAGCGTGGAGGCAAACCTTATCTGCTACTGCTGCCCCGCTAAAAATAGCAATGATGTCATGCATACAGTCTCTTATTGGCTGGAGGCGATTTACTGGGCGGTTCCACAAGTCTCAGATAAGGCGCGTTGCCTAGACGACCACCCAGAAGATTCTTCTTCTCGCGGTGCTGGGATGAGGTAATGCTGTAAGTCGCAGAAGCGGTGCATTGTGGGATTACGTATTGTTTTTGAATATCTGGTTACCCGCTTAGCTGTTTGAGATCGTGGCAGTGGCGGGATACAAAGAAGCTAAGTAGTGAATAAAGTGATACGTTTACGAGTTATACTTTTTTTGTTAAAAATACCGTTTCAGTTTCGACCGCTTTAAGAAACGCGACATCGGGGTGTTAAATGTTTTGCCTTATGTTCAAAGGACGCAACCTTATGCATCCCTTAAACGCGAACACTTTCAACGCTGTCAAAACAAGCAAGGACGAATCAAACAAGAATTGGTTACGAATTATTTAAACTTGTTACATGTCATTTACACACTCGGTTATAGTGCAAAGAAACAAGTCAATAACTGTTTCATGACAAAGTGCATGTGCGCTACTGTTATTCCGTACAGCCACCGCTTTAGAAAGTGGGTGTATCGTATCATGGAGTGACAGCAAGCCGTCTTAGTGACAGTCCTTAGAGATCCTCTCAAAATTACGTATATTAAAATTAAACGTCACTGTTAGCGCACAGCAGTCCTCCCCTTTGTTAAATAATTGTATTAAAGATACAGTATTAAAGATGGTAACAGTTTATGTGGGAGAATCTCTAAATGCACGTTGCTAAGAAAATCTGCGTCTTACACTTGAATACATTTTTTGTGGAAGTGAACGTTTGTATGTTGTTTTGTTATCTTGGACTTAAAATGATTATTATATTAATGGGTTTAAAATAATTATTAAATTTATCGGTTTGTTGGAAACTAGCACAAATAACAAAGATAGTTGTATGCCAGTTATGTCAAGTATATCTACATGACAGACAACGTTTTTAAATGGCTATCATAAATGATCGACGGTCTCTGGTGAATTTCACTTTGTTGCGACAGCTCGAGCGCTAGAGCAACATAACATTGAAAGCCACTATATATAAACTTTGAATATAACCACAAAATATAGTTTTGCGGGGGAAATAATTGTTAACTGAACTTTGACATCCAACAATGTTAATCTGACTTGATTTTGACCATTATATTTATTTTTGATAACTTAAACTAAACCACTAACGAAACCAGTTATTTATACTTTAATGTACACTTGAGTGGATTTGTAGCCTACAAAAATATAGTTCTCCATTCTGTCTATTGGTTAGTCATGTGAATACAGTTTTTAAAGCAAGGAATAGAAGAAGTAAATCTCTATTTAAATCTCTATCTACCTGTCTATTTGTCCAACTAAACTCATTTCAGTTTCAATTTAATACAGGCATATAAAATAATGATTAGAAATGGAATAACCAAACACATGTTGGGGCTTTATACACTGCATGAAAACTTACTGTAAGCTTTGTAAGAATTTATAGGATTTTTTTTTATTGCAGTTCTCAAAGGTCAGATGAGCGTTTTTATTGTAAGTTAAAGGTCACAACCATGTACAAGAGTGGTGTATCCTCTTTCTGATCACCACACATCTCAGCATCACTGATGGAGGCAGCAGGGGATGTCCACACTTGTAACATAGAGGAATAATCTTTTGTTCTTGACAGAAACCTGTTTATGCAGCACAAGCCAGGCTGTAAACATGGTAGCTTGCCTTGAGAAACCGGTTTCTCACATAATGGTTCCCATTATTAGCTACTTTTATTTACATGTTGGCTTTCTTACAGGTACAGATTGTTACATATTTAGGTATGTTACAAAATACAGTGGTACATTTCCTTTTAAAGTCTCACGTGTCTATTGTCATTTAAACTGTACCATTTATCTTAAACTGACAGTTTCTCTCTAATGCTTGCTGTACGTACTGTAAACTGTACAGTTTGTTAATTGTAGTGTAGGGCAGTTATATCTATTTATAGTCCAAAGATATATTTTCTCTATTTTTACATGCATTTCTATGTATATAAGCAAGTCTTCATGTTTATGTCATCACCAGTTATATCATATAGTGTCTGAACCACCCAAGTAGAGACTGGATCAGGGACAATGTACCCGCTGCTTCACTGTTACTCTAACTACCATGGAAAGGCAATTATTTATACATTAGTGTATATACTATCTTTAATATGGCTGTCGGGGTAATATCAGATATCCAGGGGCTGTGCCGGGTGTGTTTTCAGTAACTTAGACTCTGACCGCCTAGTCATCTCAGCAGTGGTCCATCCGTCTATGAGGAGGGTCTTGTGTAAATATTGCCCGGTTACCAGCCTCAGAAACGGGGCGAGTGCCATTCGCCTGCTGAAACGGTGAAAACTGAACACAGTGCTAAATTCATACAAACACACATGCTCACTCAGCCGTAATTTGCTGTGTTGTTAATCAAGTTAGAAGATTTTGTTTTTGTTAAAGGGTGTGTTTGCTTCATAATCTAAATACAGCCATGTTTTCCATTACCTGTCGTAAAATGGGGAAATTTTATTCCACCAACTGGTCCGTCCACATATAACATACAATCTCACCTGTGTTCTTGGTTATAGCTAATGTATAAAAGATTGTGTATTGTTATTAAATGTTTGTTAAATTCTTAAAATAGTTTCATTTACACTGCTGAGTTTGCACAGACTGGACTGTTCCACAGGATAGTAAATGATGTTGTCTTTAAAAATGAGTCTGTCTTTCCTTAAAAAGTTGCTGTCTGTTTGAGTTTGTAAATCATAAATTTAAAACTGCAGTCTGTCACCATCTCTGTTTAAAATATATAATTGCAGACTAATTTTTGTATCTTCGTTTTATGAATGTTGAATGACATTTACTGTAAAATCTGGCCTGGCAGCTCAAATTATAAATAATTATTATAAACTTACAGTTGCAAATCAGGTTAAGGTAAGAAGACAGATTTGTCTACATAACAGTAGACCTGTTTTTAATTTATTTTTAACCAAGTAAAGCTATAGATTGTCTCAGGCTCTGCTCGTCTTAAAGTGGCAATATTGGAGTGAGGAACAGCTGTCTGGTCATGTTTCTTGCCCTTCTGCAACCGATCTTCTTTTAATGCCAGACTGTCTAATCCCTCATAAAAGCCCATTGTGGTCCCAGGACTGTCACTTTTTGTCTGTAATTGGTGTTCTGTAGTTCATTGCCCTCAAACCTGTGGGCAGAAATCACTAGGGTCCTAATGGAGGGGTGGTCAAAGGTTGTAGAGTAATCCTGTCATATGCGAGACTATTGTCAGGGCTCGACTGCAATCTTAACAGCCGTCTTCTGCCTCAGAGTCTGTGTAAATCAGAGTACTGGCGCTGGCTGGACACAGTGAGAGAGCAACAGAGGACAGGAACCCTTTTTTTTGAAGAGAATATGGGCTCTTTTATGGACCATGACCCAGTAATTAGCTTTGTGATATTAGCTTTGTGATTCTTTACCCAATTCTTGTCTCATTGCTCAAAATAAGGTTTAGTTGCCTTTCCCAAACTACATTTTGCTTGCTATAACATGTCATTAGGACACAGGCATAGAAGATTTGTTTAATATAATTGTGAATTTTGAACTATTTAGCATCATGCTAAAATATGTTAGTCATGTTTAATCATGTTAAAATGTTAACATTGAATTTTCAATGTTATCATTGGATTGTCACAATGAATTTTTCTGGCATTGGTTTTGCCACCACTCACATTGTCTTTAAAACATCGCACTAGCTATCTCCTGAATGAAATAAAGTAACACTATAAAGTAACACTATTACAATAAAGTAATATTTATAACATACATTTCATATCCCCGTCCTTAATTCTCCTGATCAGTAGGAGGTTAGCAGAGCTAGTAAAACACAAACAAATTTGCTGTTCTGCAGGCAGACACATGGTGGACAATCGTTGGAATTCCAGGGACTCGTGTGTTTGGGATATTTTTTGTACCTCTTCAGAGGCTAAAAAATTCTTATGCAGACCTACATCTTAACTCTGCCACATAAATGCCCACCACAGAGTTTGGCAGCTGTGTGAGACACTAGCAGAGCTGATGTGGGAATATGATAACATCTCCTTCTGCCATGTGCGGAAGGGGGGCCTGCGGTTTGTATGGTATGGTTGTTATTTGGTGATGTCCAGGTTTTTGTGGCTTTTCTGAAAGGGTTGTCTGAGTTTATGATTATTTGTACTCAAGTCTTTGTTTATATAGCGCTTAGGCCAAGTTTCAGTGCAACAGAAGAGGTTGGATTGTGCTTTTATGTTAAAAGGATAGTTCACTCAAAAAATAAAATGCAGTTCCTGTAAGTTTTCAGACAGTATGATTTTTTACTGTTGTTTTACAATGAAAGTGAATGAATTTCCTAAATTAGGAAAAAGGAGCAGACTACTGTGTGTGTGTGTGTGTGTGTGTGTGTGTGTGTGTGTGTGTGTGTAAACTATTGTGAAATGTTCATTGTAAGTTAATTATTCCTTGTACATTTTAGAACCACACACAGTTAATTTATACTCCTTATTCAGTAGCTGAATTAGGCAAACACAAGTGGGGGTGTGACCCACAGCATTGTGCAGAATATTGACTGTTACATTGAAGGGCGGTAGGGCTCTCTTCCTCTTTCTATTCCTGTTTGCCGCTTACACATTTCTGTGTTGTTCTTCCCATCATTAGACTTCTTTTAACAGTCAGACTCAGTCTGATAAGATAAAATGTTGCATTTGTCTTTTTAGTGATTCACCCGCCGAGCATCCATGTCTTTATCTCATTTACACACAGTTACTCTCAAATACAATCTCTGTATGGCTATCCCGTATTACAACTACAGGACAGGAAATCCGTTGCCTTGAAAACAGTCTCAGTGGAACACTATTGTTTTGATCTCTTCTTTCCAGAAAAACCCAGTGCCCACGTGAGAGTGAACTTCCTGTGCGGTCTACATCACATGTTGTGGACACACCACCAGCCCTCATCCTTTTTACACAATAACATATTCATAATCTTGCCTCAAGCATTTATTGGCACCTATTCAAACTCAATTTTGACGGCATACTGCATATAGGCAACTCGCAAGAACGCATTAGGGTGGTTATCACTAAAATGTCAAGTTTTACATCAGGTTTAGCTGGAAAACGTCTCTTTAGTCAAATACAAAGGGAGTAAATTTTGTTTCTGGGCTCATGGTTTTGCTCTGAGGGCGATTGCTGCTCGTGTGTAGGTTGAGAGAATGTGGGCCGGAACCTAATGACGCATGGCTCCGTTTCTTTTGCTTGGCGGGGTATCAAAATGATTACCAATAACAAAAAGGCTTTCCCCTCCAAGAACTGCTGTTGTTTCAGCTGTTGACAGAGAATAAAATAGACAGGTTCCTCCACGAGTTGTTTTCTCAGCCAGCTGTGTCCTTGTGGATAGTATATTTTTTTGTCTTCACAGCCTTTAACAACAACTCAAAAATAATAACAGGAAAGCAGATTCTGAGCCCTAGATTTTGTTATTGTTGTTCTGGCTCAGTCATTTAAATTCTGAAATGATGGTTGTTGTTCTGTTGAGAAAACTCTGTGCATGTGCTCTGTTGAAGTCTTAGCCAATTTCTTCTCTTTGTAGGTTAGACATAATTAAAAGCACCGTTTTGGAGAGACAGAACAGCTGTTTCTCAGCATGTTGCACGGAGCTCCACTGAGTATGTGAGGACATGCCAACCCAGCTTTCTGCTCTCTGTATCACGTCTCCATCAACAAGTGACAGTAGATGACACAGCAATGCTTTCCAGTTTACATTGCCCCCAGTAAGTGCAATGAATTGACTAGCCAGTGGGGCTATCTTTGGGTTTTAATAATGAGCTTATTTTTGGTTGATAGCTGCATATTTATGTAGCTTTTACTGTATGTACACACACTCAATGCATCTGTAACTCTATTGCCAGAAAAAGCTAGAATTTAATATAATACCTCCTCAAATCTGTAGCAAATAAACATTTAATCTCTGTCATTGATTTGTGACTGATAGACAGTCACAAAGTCAGTCAAGAGACTTGAATTTATTCAGAGCTGTGTGTGACCAACCCCAGGTAACCCCACAAATTACACAAACCCAACAACAGACACAAATACGGACAGCCCCATGTATTAATTAAGACTGAATAAGTGAGACACTGATTGACTTTGGCAAAGGGGTTCAAATGAATAGGAATGAATTAAGCATGTCCTGCGGCTAAAATTAGCGCCCCAGTTTACCCCCATTCAAAATGTCAAAGTACTGCCATTGTTTATGTTAAGTGACAAATGTTCTCTGTCACACAAGGTGACATGCGCCACCTCCATCTTGTTAAAACAAATCTCTATGTTGCCCATAGCCATGACCCTGAACTGATTATAATGACACGGCTGATGAAAGAAAACATTGTGCATTAGTTAAACCACATATGCTATATTAACACAAACAACACAGATAAGTGAAATAATATAACCATTTGAAACTGGGAGGCATCCTGTAATGCTTAAATCGAGTTTTATTTACTGCTGTATTTGTGAACAGTCTTCTTTATCACCATGAGTTTATCACCAAAATCATGATTTATTAACAAAATACCTTTTTTTATTTAGTATGTTAACAAATGCTCAAAAATGTATGAACTGGTTTTGAGATTGTGGTTTTCCACACTTATAAGTGTTCTTAAAAGTGTGCAAAACAAGTGTTTTTACATGCATATAATAGCAAACAAGGCCTACTGTGAGCCATTCTAAGACCTAAATTAGCATAAATGTCTTTTTATTCATCTTTGGTATGATGTTTGTAAGTTTTCTGTTTGCTTACTTTTAACGTTTCGTGATCCCTAAAGCATAATTTAGAAGAGGCTCCAGTAGTCGGCTGACCCTCTTAAAACAGACCAATTATAGTGCATTAATGGCGGTGCCATTTTTAGCGAGATCTGAAACCGTATCACTGCAACTAAAGGTCAGCATTACCTCAGTGGATTTGCTCCTTATTGCGCTTAGAGCTTCATCAAGCAGTTAGTTATTTTATCCTGACTGTTTATTATCCTTTATTTCAGTACTAAATTAAAATTAACTAGGGAAACGGGATATTTCTTTTCATAGTTTATAGACCCTGCAGACTCCTCTGTGCTGGTTAAATTATGATCTGACCCATGTTCATGTTTAAAACACTTCATATGTTCTCTATCATATTTTAAATCTCACAATGGATTTTGAAGTTGCCCACTGATAATTTTCAATGCCAGGAAGATATTGTGAAAACCAGATTTAGATATCAGCCCGGCCTTTTATCTCTGATTAATGATGAAACATAAAAGGTTGAAATATTGTGCCAAATCATTTTGTCATTGGAGTGTGTGAATCTGAGAGGATGTGTGTGCTGTACCTTGTCGGTTTTATGTTTTTTTATAGCCTCAGACAGCGGAGTTACATTATCAATATTGTCTGACAGCAGAATGTTTCATCCATCAACAAGTGCCCTTCTCTGGTAGGTCGGAAAAACGTTTGTGTGAAACGTCTGGAGCTCAGTTTGATGACACGTTGGGAGTTATCTCAGCAGGCTTTTTTAATTAATAAAGCCATAAAACAAGCTGTGAGTTCCTGAAAACTCCCAGGGGGATAAAAGGAGGTGAACAGGAGTACCTGTTCTGAGTTTATAAGCGCTGTCAATTAATTGTCATTGATTAATTGTGGCTCAAATTAATGCTGTCAAATTCTGCTCCTCATTGTTTGTTTTGCTTTGGTGGTTTAAAACCACCAAAATAATTTTAATGTTACTTAATGTTATTTTAATGCTGTTACTTATGCTGAGAAACACTTTGTGATATTAGAATCTTAAGAATATTAGAAGTCTGTGTAATAAAACAATCACTGTCATTCTTGTCAAAAGCCTGTCAGTTACTGACAAAAAAATGGAGATCTTTGCTAGCATTAGAGGGCTAATCTTTGGATTTAATCTCTTTTGCCACATGGACTTAAGTATACATTCTCCACAGGGTGGTTAATGGCAGTTCTGAACATGTATGTCTGTATTCTGGAAAGTCTGTTATATGTCTTGCTCATGTTTTTCATCAGACAGAATGTGTCCACTAGTGTTTTACGTGAAGTCCACCACACCCTCCTGTTTGCAGCATGTTAAGCTTCAACAGCCCCATTTAAAATGCACACACACAACAGGTCTTCTTGGCCACAATGTGGGGCTTTATGAAGCTGCCAAAGGCTCACATCCAAATTTGACGACCTCTGCGACTGGCCCATTTCCAGTTTGCCTGCTTGCAGGTGAAGGTTCTTTCAACTCGAACTTCTCCTCTCCTGGTACCATTACCTCTCCCCCTCTCTTTAGAGCAAAGACCCACTGGACTGGAAAAGTCCAGCTGAGGTCCAGACACTCGTTTGAGCCTAAATCTGACAGACTGGCGTCCCACCTCCTGCCTATGTGTAATTCAGAGAGTCTGTTTGATTTTGTTTGCCAGCCTGTGTCAGAGCCCTAATAGGGTGTGTGTGTGTGTGTGTGTGTGTGAGTGGGTGTCTGGCGAAGTGGAATGATCGATAGCTATTATGCAGCAGCGAGTTACTGAGCTCAGATGGGCTGTGCTGTTTGCACAGGTGTCCAACAATGTGTTGCTCTGCACCAAACTTGTTCCACACCATTTAACCCCTGTATGGTCGCAGGCACTTTCAGACTCTCCACCTTTAAGTGAAAGTTTCTTGCGTGCTTGTTCTCACACCCTCTTGTTCTACTCGCACACTTTGTGTTTTTTACTTTCTGTGGTTTTTGTGCTAACAGGCTTTGTACAAAGACCTACATATCATTGATCCATTGGGCTACAAAGATGAGGAAACATAGACATTAGATGAGTCAAAAGACTTCAGGACTGCTTCAGATAATTTATAATGGTGTGGAATTTTCCAGAAACTAGTAAGCTAAACAAAGGGTAGTTGTGTATTAGGCTTTTTTTACACTTGGTTCCTACTTAAAAGAACCAAAGGCCTTAAAACCAAAAAAGATCAAAACATTGAAAGTGTTACTTTTTTAACTTGTTTTCATTGCTTTGTTTTTGCTGCCATAACTTAAAACGCACGCTTAAAACACATTTAAACTTGTCTGGTGCAGATGCTTTGGAGGAAAATGTTAGCACATCAACTGGTAGCCTTAGAGTCCACATAACCTATACCAGAACTCAAGGAACCACAACTCACGAAACAAGCTCAGCTGTCCCTTGGGTTCACACAAAAGTTTCTTGTTGCTTTCAAACTGGACTCATCAAGTCTAGTCCACAATATGTAAATATCAATACATTATATCTGCAATGGCTAAAAATGTTAATGGGTTATGCAAATGTGGAACCTGGAGTTCTTTGCATTTCAAATGTGTGTTATAGGAGAACCACACCTTGCTTAAAGCAAACCATAAAGCACCTTGTGTGATGGTTTTTGTAAGGTTTGGTTAAAGGGGTCTGATGTTTAATGGGTCTTGCTTAGTGACACAGTTGTGACTTGGTGGATCGTTCCTTACATAACTTAATTCTGGTCAGTTACCAGCCATTAGAATCTAAGAGGCAGATTGTTGTTTTCTGTCACATTTTCAAAGAGAAATTTGTTGTTCCAGTAGCATTTAAAATAAACAATCAAAAGGTTATATTAGATCTATTAACAATAAACAGAATTAAACTATTAAATTTTAGTCAATAGTAATCAGTATTTTCAATAAATAATAAGAACATTCCTGTCATATTGCTTGTACATGCAGTTCATTTTGACAGCTCATTATTGGCATTTAAGTGATCAGATAAGACAATCTGTCACTGTATTCATAACACACACACACATTTCTGGCCATTTAATGAATCTTGTGACTCACTTATTGCTGTGTGTCCACTTATGTAATTGATTTTGGTTTTGAAAGTTGGTACAAAAGACCACCATCATATCTTTCCCTGACGTTAAGTATTCAATGATTACAGCTCATCAGTCCTCTGCTCTGTCTAATGTGTACAGCTCTGGTTTGCCTTCGATCCGCTCAAGCCCAGATGAATAATTAATGATGTAATTAGCCCAAATGGTTTTGTGCACAATGTTTGGTTTGTCATGGATTATTGACAATGATTCAGTTTACTAAGGAACTCAAATGTGACTCATGTTGTTTTTCTTTGTGGAGTTTTAATTCTTTATTTGCATCTAATTGTAATTTCGTTGTACAATGTCAAAATTATACCATTGCACCATTTTTGGCCCTTAGCCAGAGCAGAAGACTTGCTTTTAAGAACTTGGCTGAGTGTATGTGAGCATGTCCCACAATGTACCAAGCCAAATGCATTAAGACACCCCCCACTCCACCCATAAGCCACTATCTGATGTTTCGGCTCTCTGTGGAGCAAAGTCAAGAATTGATCTGTGATCAGATTTCATGCCTGTTGTATCACTGTATCTGTTTCTTACAAACACACACACACAC